>VMBQ01004416.1:0-81841 GCA_007657795.1 Dreissena rostriformis | reverse complement strand
TGCATATTGCATAGATTTAGCGCATAAGCAGTTGTTGATTGGTGAAGCAGTGCAATATTTCTTTGAGGCGTTAAGCCTATTGCATAAATTGCATATTGCATAGATTTAGCGCATAAGCAGTTGCTGATTGGTGAATCAGTGCAATATTTCTTTGAGGCGTTAAGCCTATTGCATAAATTGCATATTGCATAGATTTAGCGCATTAGCAATTGTTGATTGGTGAATCAGTGCAATATTTCTTTTAGGCGTTAAGCCTATTGCATAAATTGCATATTGCATAGATTTAGCGCATTAGCAGTTGTTGATTGGTGAACCAGTGCTTTGTTTCTTTGAGCCCTTCAAGATGATGCCATGCATGATTTTTTTTATTATTGTATGGAAAACAATGGAAATTGCAAAATACAAGATTACACATATTCTCTAAAGATGTATTTCATAGCTCATGCATGTTTATGACCATTTTTACAAACAAGTACCTTCCAAGTATTTTGTGTCTGAGTTTCAACTGGAATATACAGATAATTGTGTTGGTTGCATGCAAACGCTTAAGACATGATCCGCAATTGTTTAATTGTCCCCTACATGGTTTGCCAGTCCGTCACACTTTTCTGGATCCTGCGATAACTTTAAAAGTTCTTCATATTTTTTCATGAAACTTGAAACATGGATAGATGGCAATATGGACATTATGCACGTCATTTCATTTTGTTCCTACGTCAAGAATTCTGGTTGCTATGGCAACAAATACTTAAAAAAAAATCTGAAAAAATTCTGACATTGGTGGAGCCTGTAGGGGACATTGCTTGGCAATAGTCCTGTTTGTTTTAATAAATGCATTATCAGCGAGAGTATCCTTATATCAATAGAATATATCCTTATGTGCTGGATTTCTGTTTGAAATGTAAATAATACATTATAATAATAGTAAATCAAAAACTATACTAACAAATACGTTTCTTTTTTCCTGTTATAGTTCTGTTATCATTGGAGGGAGACAGTTAACATATTTAAATTGGTACAATTACTCATGAAATACTAATTCTCTCCCATACCAGTATGAAATACCATGTTATCACAATTCCAAAAAAAGTCCTTTATGTATTCTCATTTCTGTAAATTTAATGTAATATATCTACTTTTTTTATTTGACAGATCGTTAGAGCAGAAAACCCTGAAGAAGAGTCAGTTCAGAAGAAGCTTTTCCCACAGTATAAATACAACACCAGCCAGGTTACGATACGTATGCGCGAGTACGAAACTCCCACGGACACGAGGCAACCGTTCATTAAAAACCTTGAGCTCTATCTCTGTCCCAGAATAGGTGTGTATGTTTATATGTATATTTGTAAGTATATATTTGCTTACAGATTAAATGTATGTGTCCCTTTAAACATGTCTTGTTTTTGTTGTATGTACTGATCTTCATACATAATTTAGCCGCGCTCTGGGAAAACGAGGCTACATGCATGTCCGTAAAATGACATCCAGGATAAGTCTGTGCAGTCAACACGGGCTAATCAGGGACGACACTGTCCTCTTTTATGTTTTTTTTTTCGTTAAACCGGAAGTCTCTTCTATAAAAAAAAATCCAGTAAAGGCCGAAAGTGTCCTCCCTGATTAGCCTGTACGGACTGCACAGGCTTATCTGTTACGACACTACGCACATGCATTAAACCCCGTTTTTTTTTCAGAGCAAGGCTCTTATCCATTATAAAAAAATACAAATTGGGCCTGCTGTTTGCAGACACGTATTTGCTCTGGCAAAGAAAAAACTAATTTTAAAACGTTTAATGATGCACTTAATGCTGTGTACGTTACACATCTAGAAGATGTTTGCTGTTACTCTTTTATTACCCAGCTTTAAGATGTTCTATTTCACTCACTATGGTGTTGTATGTATTTCGTTTTGGATTATTGTGCAAGTAAAATTCTGGACTTTAGTTGAATTTAATATTTGATACAGTATTTTACTTCGAATGAACTGCTTTATTAAAATATCTATTGGTTTAACAGAGGAAACCACAACAACAACAACAACATCAACGACGACAGTAACAGAGTTGACAACAGAGTTGACAACACATACTGGAACTGTCACTACTCCTACTCCTCCAACAACAGTAAGTCTAAAACAGAAATTTCAAGGAATTCGATAAAAAAAAAACGGATAATTTTCAGGTAATTCTGTCAATAATGGTAGACAGAATTTCATCAGTAAAATTAAGTTATAGCAACACATATGCCCAGTATCATGAACATTGTCAATTTTTGAGCTCAACTCTGAAGATGAGATTTGAAATTACACTCCGCTGAATATTGAGAATGTCGGTCAGATCATGAACGATCTCAAATCTCAGCTATAACAAAATGCACTTATTCCTCCTCAAACTCTGAGTTGAGTCGGACTCAAAACTAAAAAAAACTTCTGTGAACACCAAATTGAGCTTGATGATCAAACTCATCTAAAATGGAGAAATAACTCAACGTTGAGCCAGAATATTGACTTAAGTATGTTCGTGATACTAGGTCCATAGTCTAAATTACTTCACACTTTTTCAGTGCACCAGTCTAAATTGCTTCACACTTTTTCAGTGCACCACGTGCTATCCACCGTATCGCAGGTGTCGCAACGAATGTGCTTGCTACATTCCGTGCAATAAAATCATCGAATGCAGGGACGGATCCGATGAGTTTGAGTGTGAAAGTGAGTTATCCAATGTTTTTATGCCCGGACATTATTATAAGGGGGCCATATAGATTGTCGTATGTCCGTCCCTATGTCAGACCGTCAGAGTTTGTGTTGTGCATCTCTCGAAAAGTATTGATGCTAGAGCAATCAAGACAAATGTTGAATGTGGGACCATCCATGTCCTACGGGCATATATTTAGTGTCTTTGTTTGTTCAATTGTGAAAAATGCAATAATGTGTGCTTATGACATGTCAGCTACATTACATTTTTGAAATTTCTCTATCATCTTTATCAATGTTTCAAACACACGTTGTGAGAATATTTCTCATTAAGATAAAATGATGTATACATATTTTGGTATAAACATTGTAATCAGTATAGAATTAGAACAAAAATAAAGCAGACACAATACAAACTAATGCTATCTTGCTAGCAATTTTTAATTTTGGTGTACAATTTTTGAACAAAATGTTGTTTTTTGGGGGATTGATAATTAAGGTCGTTTGACCACACATTTCACCCCAGCTATTGTTAAAAAATGAAAATCTCTTAGTTGATTATCACAAACATTACCTGTTGCTTATTTGAATGCCCAATCGAGCAATGTTTCTGTGACTGACATATAATGTTGAAGCCTTCCACTTCTTTATATTTATAGATTAATTGTGTTTTGTTGTGTTTATAGCAACCCCAATGTCCACAGTAACCACGCCAACAACGACAACTACAGGTAATTTCAGGCTCTTTAAATGTTTAAGTGACTGGTTAAAAATACTTCTTAACAGATTGAGTTATTTTTGAAAAATATAAAGTTATACAATTTTACTTAAAAAACAGTCATATTTAAATAATCAATAATAATAATAATAATCTTATAATTAAAAAGTTTTATAAAACAGTTAATTTGTAATGACATTCAAACCCACGGGTTTTGGGAGCGAAGTCTTATGCAATATCACTGGTCTATGCAGCATTTTTAACTAAACAATATTTTAAACACGTTGTTTGTAATATACACAATTTTCATTTTTCTCCAAATTACCAACGGTGGTCAACCCTTGTTTCCAGGCACAACGACAAGTATTTGTACTGAATATCAGTGTGAAGACGGCACCTGCATCAAGGCCCATGAAAAGTGTGACAACAAATGCAACTGTCCCAAAACGTGCGACGATGAAATCGAATGCACTTCTAGTACGATTTATTTCTTATGTATTTTCCACAAGCTAAATGAATGCTAATTGCATTATTGTTTAGAAATTTAAAGGAAAGAACCATATACTACATGACATGATAATGACGTCATTTGAACCGACCAGGGCCCATATTCACCAACCCATTCTTAGACTAAAGAATAAAGACTAGACTTAGAACCAAGCAAATTCCTTGCAGCGTTTGCATATATACAGGCTACCACTGGTTATAATGTCTTTAAAAAAATGTTCTATATGATGAATGATATAGATAGAGAAGATAGAGGTAGATAGAGGGGGTAAGTGCCAAGTTTGACTCAAAATTAAAGCACGTCTTGAAAATTCCAATTTAAAGAATATTCTTTATTCTTAGTGTGAAGTCTAAGAGTTGTTCGGTGAAAACAGGCCCTATGCACCTTTGTCAAAATTTATTCACAATACGTACACAATACGAATCCCCCTGAAGTTTACTGTGCTTGATTAATTAAAGATGTCCACATATAAAATAATGGACATATTTCACTTTAATTAAATTTGTTCATTCAGATCGTCAAATATAGTTTGCTAGATGTGGATATCAGCATAACTTAGAAGCTTTTTGTGTGTTCAGTGAAGGTGTTATGAGGGTTTAATTTGAGATTTCTTTTACGGTGTTCACATAGTTATGCTAACGTAGATTTAAGATTTGTATATATTACGGTTCATAAGAGATATGTTAGCTGCAGTTTTATTTTTAGTGTTTATCATGACCACAAAACTATTTTTTTTACATATTTGGTCAAATATGGTATCCGACATTTTTATTTGTGTTCAAATATCTGTTATCCCTAATTTGACACAAGACACATAAAATATGTTTACGTTTTATTTTATTGTAAACTTCAAAATGCCAAGGGTCTTATGCACACATTTTAATGTCTTAGTAGAGCGGTGTACAAAAACAACATGGCTTCATTGTTGAATACTCATTATACAGCATATCTCAATGCTTACAATGATTTTTTCAGCCACAAGTATAGTTTTCACCACCCCGCATGTCACCCCCGTCACAACACCACCATATTGTGGAATCAACGAATGGGTGAGGCTAAATGACGAAACCATCGACAGATTCGGCGTCCTTGTCACCGGGCAACACATGGATACCATTCGCCAAGCCATTACCAGTGAAAGCATCTTGCATTACGATCTCAATACGTCTGCATCCAGTCCGGAAACCGTTACGTTTGATATGCGACGAGAAAATGGATATAAGCTCATGAAGGTCGAATTCGAGACTCAGTTCGTGGAAGAGGTCCAGATAACAATTGAACGGGCAGACGACGTCCCAGTTGTATTTGTTAGTATTTAGCTTTCACAAAAAGCAATGGCATTATGCTTTTAAGTAACTCAAAGTTCGTATGAATAGCTTTACTTAGACTATCATTTAATGTATTGCAGAACAGTAAATTAATAACTGTGTAATTAATAAATTGTACATGCTTTTAACACTATTATGCAGTTTTATTTTCAATGTAAAATTAATATGCTATGTTTAATGTTTTATGCATATATATGCACGTAATATGTGCTGGACTATTCATAGATAAGTGAATATAACAAATTGCTTTGATAAAACCGCAAGTTGGAGGTTTTGGAACACAAATACAGAATTAAAACATTGACAAGAAAGCTTACCAGTTATTTGAACAGTCTTGAAATAAAACACAAACCTTGGTTCAACAGCTTCAGACAAATCTAAATATCTTTTAAATAAGCTTTATTTATGTATTTAACAAGGTTTTTAACAAAGATTCAAAACGTTGAAAACAAAGTTTTGTGGCATTGTCATGCTTCTTGTCAAGGGGTTTTCACAAGTTGATTTGTCAAGGGGTTTTCACCAGTTGATTTGTCAAGGGGTTTTAACCAGTTCATTAGTCAAGGGGTTTTCATCAGCTGATTTGTCAAGGGGTTTTCACAAGTTGATTTATGAAGGGGTTTTCACAAGTTGATTTGTCAAGGGGTTTTCACCAGTTGATTTGTCAAGGGGTTTTCATCAGTTGATTTGTCAAGGGGTTTTCACCATCTGATTTGTCAAGGGGTTTTCACAAGTTGATTTATCAAGGGGTTTTCACAAGTTGGTTTGTCAAGGGGTTTTCACAAGTTGATTTGTCAAGGGTTTTTTACAAGTTAATTTGTCAAGGGGTTTTCACAAGTTGATTTGTCAAGGGGTTTCCCACAAGTTGATTTGTCTAGGGGTTTTCAAAAGTTGATTGGCAAGGGGTTTTCACAAGTTGATTTGTCTAGGGGTTTTCCACAAGTTGATTGGTAAAGGGGTTTTCACAAGTTGATTTGTCAAGGGGTTTTCAACAAGTTGATTGGTAAAGGGGTTTTCACAAGTTGATTTGTCAAGGGGTTTTCACAGTTAATTTGTCAAGTGTTTTCTACCAGTTGATTTTCATTAAGACCACATCAAAATGTTGTGTGTGTTTTTTAGTTGGAGCAAATTAAGACCTCCGATGTGCTGACTCGAACAGAGAGGTTTTTCCACAGCTATGTCAACATGACAACTAAAGTCACTCTTACGTTCACCAAGTATTCCAGCGACGTAAATGATCTTCCCTATGTCAGGAATATCACAGTCCACGTCTGCTTAAAGGAACGTAAGTCAATTGTAATGTTAATATCATCTTTCAAATAATATACGCATTTGTTTCATCGTTTTTCGGGTTATTTGCACATAATTTTTATATTTTACAGATTTAGTGACATGAAACATTAAAAAAAAAACGTTGAATGCATATTTGTAATAGCTAATAAAACTCGACAACGAATTCCGTTCCTTATGCATTTAGTTAACATATATTAGTAAATCTCCTGCTCTGAACTGGGAAAGGGTTTATTTTTTATAGGAATGCCATTTGTCTCTGTGTCCAATTTTCTGTCAGTCTGTTTGTACCACTTTAGTTTAAACCTATTTATTTTAGCTCGATTGCATTTAAAGTACTTACTACTTATTTGAAACGCTCTCGAGTCCGTTTCCTGGGCCTAGAACCAGTACTTGGTGTATTTGGGTGGGGGAGGGTTGATTTAAAGAACGCTCCCACAGTGGGGATCGAAACCGTGACCTTCCGGTCGCTAGGCGGACACCATACCCATTACACTATGGCGGCCTAGTGATTATATGACTTTGAAACCACTTTGTTGTTGAGTCATCATGTTTGCCTCATGCTATACTCTTAGTAGGATGTTCGCGATAATTGAGTAAAAGGTTTAGGTGATTGAGGTGATGAGCAGAATACACGAGTCAGTCAGGGTCACACTTGAAGGTCTGAAATTCGCATTGTTGATTTCATCTCCATATCTCATCTACCCTTTTGAAGGATGTTTATGAAGCTTGGATTAAATGTTTGTCATTGAGGTGATTAACCGAAAGCTTGACTCAGTCAAGGGCGCTCAAATTTAAGGTCACACTTAAAGGTAAAAAGTTGAACCTTTATTTTCATCTACCTACCATATCTTAATAACCCTTTGACTGTTTTTACCAAACTTAGCAAAACATCTAGATTATTGTGAAGTTTACACTTTAATGTCGGAAACTTGAGCCTTGGTTCTGCTTCGTATTTCATATACCGTTGGACGGATTTTGATGAACCTTGGCTCCTTAAGGTCATGATAATTTTGGAAGATGCAGTAGCCAGTAACACAGGCTAAAGGTCAACGACACAATTGAATATTTAAGCCTCCATGTTATGTGCGCTCCAAATATTGTATGTCTTCTGAAGGATTGTCATCAAACTAAGCTCAACTTCTAAGGTTATTGAGACGATGTGCAAAAGCAATGGTCTTTTACGCCAGACAAAGGTGAAGGTCACACTTGAAGGTTTTATTTTTGAGTCTATATTTTTACGTCTGCTTCTGATACCCTACACCATTGAAAGGGTGATTATGAAACTTTGCTATAAATGCTCATGTTCAGAAGTTAATTAATAAAAAGCCTCTTTTTAAGTCTAGTATGTTTCTTTCGTATGCAAAATCGTTCTGATCTTACCCACACCACAAATACGAGACACACACAGTCATATAATGCGATACATGTCATGTTAAGTTCAGCAAATACGTTTTTATGTACACAGACCTCACATAGTTATTTATTTTTATCTTCCTGTCCTTTTTTTTCAGAAAGTAAACATTTGTCGTCCTTTCTTAGTTTATTCTTCTCGTTTACTATTTGTTCTTGTTAAGTTTCACCAATCGAAGTTATAATTACCCGATATGTAAGTTCTTTTCATCAATATTATGTATATTATAAATTTGAATATTGTAATTCACTTTGTTTACTATGCTAGTTCCATAAATTGATCTTGCTATTTCATTATTTCCCTTTAGTTTGATATTGTGATCTATCAAATTGTGTGTACACACTATTCATTCATTTTCACAGAGGGAACCACAACGTCTTCAACAAGTCCTACAGTATCCACAACACCGTCCACCACTTATGCGACAGAAACACCAACAACGATCACTCTGAAATCTACTTCAACTCCAACGGAATCTACAACACCGTCCACCACAACTATAACAGAAACACCATCAACAACCACTCTGACATCTACTACAACTCCAACGACATCTACAACACCTTCAACTACTACTGTAACAGAAACACCATCAACGACCACTCTGACATCTACTACAACTTCAACGGAATCTACAACACCGTCCACCACAACAGTTACTAAAACACCAACAACGATCACTGTTCCATCTACAACAACTCCAACGGAATCTACAACACCTTTCACAACTACTTTTACTGAAACACCAACAACGACCACTGTTCCATCAACTACAACTCCAACGGAATCTACACCACCTTCCACAATTACTGTAACAGCAACACCATCAACGACCACGGTTCCATCTACAACAACTCCAACTGAATCTACAACAACGTCCACAACTACTGTTACTGAAACACCAACAACTACCACTGTTCCATCTACTACAACTCCAACGGAATCTACAACACCTTCCACCACTACTGTAACAGAAACACCAACAACGACCACTGTTCCATATACTACAACTCCAATGGAATCTACAACACCGTCCACCACTACTGTAACTGAAACACCAACAACGACCACTGTTCCATCTGCTACAACTCCAACGGAATCTACAACACCTTCCACCACTACTGTAACAGAAATACCATCAACGACAACTGTTCCATCTACTACAACTCCAACGGAATCTACAACACTGTCCACCACTTCTGTTACTGAAACACCAACAACGACCACTGTTCCATCTACTACAACTCCAACGACATCTACAACAACGTCCACCACTACTGTAACTGAAACACCAATTACGACCACTGTGTCATCTACTACAGCTTCAACGGTATTTACAACACCGTCCACCACTACTGAGACAGAAACACCTACAACGACCACTGTGCTATCTACTACAACTCCAACGACATCTACAACACCAGCCTCGACAACTATTACAGAAACACCAACAACGACCGCTCCTACATCTACTACAACTCCAACGGAATCTACAATACCTTCCACCACTCCTGTGACATTCTGTACAAATTTAGTCCGACTTAATAACGAGACAATAGCCAAGTATGGTGTTGTGGTTTCTGGACCTTATGATGGTATCGTCCAAGCCATCAGCAACAAGTCAAACACCAAGTATTACCTGCATCCCATGAATAATGGAGTGGTGGATAGTGTTGTTTTTAATTTGAAAAATGCATATGAACTGATGATGGTTGAGTTTGAATCCCAATACGTTTATGAAGTTTCAATCACAATTCAGATGTCATTTGGAGGAAATCCGGAGGTGTTGGTATGCATTTTATATCTTATTTGTCATTCTCATTTGAATATGTGTGGTTGTAAATCGTCTAATCTGCATATTTAATTCTGAAGTCAAACAATATTTGTCTTGATAGAATCATGTGTTTCTTTGCTTGACTGGTTTTTATTCTTCTTCTGTTTAGACTGAACGAATACAAAACTCAGAAGAAGTATCCCGTACCACAAAAACTTTCCCGAGACATGCGTATAACGCAACAAAGGTCACACTTGAATTCACCAGATTCGACGTTGCTAGACCTGCCATGGTTAAAAATATTTCTGTGTACCCTTGTATTCAAGAAGGTACGTCTTTGTCTTTTTTGCTTTATTCTTGCCAGTTAGCATTTGCTCACTTAAAATTAACCTATTCAAATTACCCAAACATATTTTCGAAGCTCCTTTAATGTATTCTTTACTCGTATAATATCTCATTCCACATTAAGACTCCATCTTTATTTAATTTCATTAAGCAATAATTTATTATTACCATTTTAACAATTCATTTCATGTGCTCAATATTCTAATTCATACAATGTTCTAGTTAATTTGTATGTAGTTTTTTCGCTAAGTTGTGTGATCCAGCAAATTGTTCAATGTACTAAACAGTTGTTTCACTTTAAATTTATCACACCAGAACCAACACCAGAAAGCACTACTGTGACAGAAACACCAACAACGACCAGTGTTCCATCTACTACAACATCAACGGTATCTACAACACCTTCCACCACTTCTGTGACAGAAACACCTACAACATCCACTGTGCCAGCTACTACAACGGCTCGTATGGGCAACGGTACAACGCCAAATCCAACAATCACAGTCCCAAGTTCCAAAGTTACTACTATCACGCACACTTCATTTACTGAATCTTCCACCGAAGAAACTACCTTATCAACCATAACATCAAGACCAACTACCCCAACTGTATCAACATCTTCTACAACAGTATCTACAACATCTAGCACCACTGTGACGGAACCACCAACAACGACAACTGGATCAACATCTACTACAACACCAACGGAATCTACAACACCTCCCACCACTACTGTTACTGAAACACCAACAACCACCACTCTGACATCTACTACAACTCCAACGGGATCAACAACACCTTACACCACTGCTGTTACTGAAACAACATCAACGACAACTCTGACATCATCTTCTACAACTCCAACGACATCTACAACACCTTCCACCACTACTGTTACTGAAACACCAACAACGACCACTCTAACATATACAACAACTCCAACGACATCTTCAATACCTTCCACCACTACTGTTACTGAAACACCAACAACGACCACTTTGACATCTACTTCAACACCAACGGAATCTACAACAACTCCAACCACTACTATTACTGAAACACCAACAACAACCACTGTTCCATCTTCTACAACTCCAACGGAATCTACACCAACTTCATCCACTACTGTTACTGAAACAACAACAACTACCACTCTGACATCTACTACAACTCCAACGGAATCTACAACATCTTCCACCACTTCTGTAACAGAAACACCGACAATGACCACTGTTCCATCTTCTACAACTCCAACGGAATCTACAACACTTTCTATAACTACTGTTACAGAAACACCAACAACGACCACTGTTCCATATATTACTACTACAACGGAATCTACAACACAGTCAACCACTACTGTGACAAAAACACCAACAACAAAAACTGCTCCATCTACTACAAGTCCGACGGAATCTACAACACCGTCCACCACTACTGTGACTGAAACATCAACAACTACCACTGTTCCATCTACTACAACTCCAACGGAATCTACAACTACTTCCACCACTTCTGTTACTGAAACACCAACAACGACCACAGTTCCATCTACTACAACTCCAACGGAATCTACAACACCATCCACCACTACTGTGACTGAAACACCAACAACGACCACTGTGACATCTACTATAACTCCAGTGGAATCTACTACAAGTCCGACAAAACCAGGTGACTAAATTTTATTTTTATTAATTTATATCTATCCTGCGAACTGCTGAAATCGAACAAAAACTATTAATGTCTTGTGTGGTCATATTAAATTGTTTTAAGGTTTATTTCATCTGAAATGCAGTCGCTTTTGTATACATGTCCATATCGTAATGGATTTCAGGTTCACGTTTATTTTGTTTGTTTATTATGCACAGTATTCAACAGTATTCATTGATATTATTATTTAACTACGTTGCCCTGGCGTAGCTGATTTAGCAGTGCTTATTGCACACATATATGCCAGTAACTTACAACTACCTTACTTAAATCAGAGGTTGAGTGCAAATGACATTAGAAATAATTTTATTACCAATCACAAAGTCATGGAGACTGGCCTGGAATCGAACCTTCGACAATCAAATGTGTAGTCCACCGTTCAACCAACAGGGATTTCAGTGTTGCTATATTTGATAAAATGCGGCAAAGTTCCCATAAAGTTCAAGTAGCTGTCTTCTGTGTTATCCACCCGGCCCACTTAAATTTGAGGAAACTTTTGGCTCAAGTATCATCGCTGTTGTCACAGATATTGTGTCATAACAAAGCTATATCTGTGGTAACTACGAGGATAATTGGTGCTTTCACACCATTCCCTGCATTTGCAAACTGACTCCGATGAAGGATATAAGATCCAGTGCAAGACTCCATATACGTTGGATAGCGGACGATAAAAGAAGAAAACAACAACTCATTGACATTGGTGTACACAAGGACAGTATAAGAAGGAATTCCCAGATGGATCCATGTGAGAAGAGGCATTGAGGGACAAGAAACAAGGAGCTGAAAGTCTAACTCCTTAATTCTGGTTATTTTGTATTATTCACGAAACCTGCGTTTTATATGAGTAAGACGAAGCGGTATCAGTGAAGAATAAACAAAAAAGATATGTGCTTGAAAAAATAACAAATAAGTAGCTAAAGATGTTTTAAAATGCTTCCTGAAACACTTATTAAAGTTCTAACTTGAACATGCACTGATTTATAAGATGGTGTGATTGTCTTTCCATTTTGCTATTTATCAATACTACACTTTTCCTTGGATATCGGTGAATACAACTTTTAAAACTCGTTGAATGAGTCAACAGAAGAAATTACATCTACAACGCATTTATGTATGTACCAATACTATGAATAAACAAGTATATGGACAGGAATCGAGTCAAATATAATCTAATTGTTAAAATTGTGTCACGTGAAGTAAAAATCTAGGTCATGAGTGTCGAATCTTCTCAAATGATGTGAGCGTGTATGGGTCATCATGACACTCTCGTTATTATGCTCCCCATATATATAGTTGCCAGTTTGAAGTTCCGTTATTCCTTCCTTCCGTCACACTTTTGTTACAGTTTCTCATAGCGCCTTGCCTGGCTCGGTGACATTTACTGATGCTGTATTCACCGTAGAAGTCTCGCTTCGCCCTGAAGACGAAATAGATTACATCGAGCTTCCGTTGTACAAAGGCGTTATGTCATTTAACGTGTATTACTTAACTGAACAGGACCAAAATTCATGGGTACCGCTGGTTGTAAACGGTGTAAAGGTACGTTTGTCAAAACATCTCAGCATTTTTATAGATTTTAAATATCAAACTATAAAAACAGAACATTAACAGAAATTAACTTATTAGAAGCAAAGCATGGGTTGTTTTTCATTTTTTCACCAAAGTCTGATTGCAAACATTTAGGTTACAGTTAGAGATGCAAAAGGTTAACCGGTTAATGAATAATAAGTATATTTGTAATCATTTTCTAGAAGTGTAAATGTAACAATTGAGATTTTAAAATTGCATAGTTAAGGCCTGAATTATGTGAAGACTTCCTTCTATCTCTCAACACACTGTAAAATACGACCGCTCTTACCAAACATATCGTACTGATGGCGGCAATCAAATCAAATCCAACGTTTCATTAAACTAAACCAGTACCTTTGTTGTTGCAAACAACTTTAAACAAGGTTATTTTTTGTCTTAATTGTAATTTGATGTACATTGTATTATAATACATAAAATTGCACGTCCAATAGTATGAATTGCAAATATATTAATTTATATTTTAAGGATTTCGAAGCTGGCAAGCCCGCACATTTCGTTCCGATTCGAAATCAAATCACCGCCATTAAAGTGGAAGTCAAAAAGTTTCCAGGACAGACTGAAGCTTCCATCAAATTAATTGTGTTCGGATGTTTCAATCGTACCCCACAAACAACGATGACGACCACAACGCCAATTTCAACCATTCCGATGTTTTGTGAACAACTGGTTCGATTGAATAATGACACGATTTACGACTACGATGTTAGTGTACGCGGGAATTATGAAGGCATACTGAACGCCATTAGCAATAACGCCAACATTCAGTACTATCTTCACCCTGCAGATGAAGCTTTGGAGAGGATTGAGTTTAATTTGAATAAGGAGTATGAACTCATGAAGATTGAATTTGAAACTCAATTTGTTGAAGAGGTTACCATAAAGATTCTGAAATCAGCCGGCGAAAATCCAGAAGAACTGGTATGTTAAAAGATGTAGTTATTGCCAATCTATTCCGTTACGTCGTTCGGGTTTTTGTATCGTGCTTTATTCAAAGAAATTTGCTGCTATATGCGTGAAACATTACAATGTATAAAACAGCATGTAAAACCTGCGCACCTCCATACTTTGTTTGGGATCTTTTTTAAATATCATGAGTAGAGGTCTTTTTTTTTGGTAAAATAATTTAGACAGCTTTTAAATTGTGTCCAATGTAATTTAAAACGTCTTTCTGTTCGTGAAATGAAACTTCTACACCACGTGAACTTGAACATCTCATCCATTTTTGTTGATGTTTGTAAGATAAGGTTGTGTTTTTATATTGTTTGAGGTAAGCATTTACTTACTTGAAGATTGTTTTGCAAAATCTTCTATTAAATATTAACAAAAGACAAAAAAGGTACATGTTAATTTCAGGAAAAATATTAAAAATATTATATGATGTATGTTTGAAGCAGCAAGAATGCATTACAATTAACAAATTAAATTAGAAAATGAAGATGCATAAGGAGAAGTTAAGCAAATAACGGTTTATTAGACACAAAAACAGTTTAAAATTTAATAAAAGAGGCTTTTCATTTTTAAACACATTTCACACGCCCATATTAACCAACCAACTAGATGCGTATAAAAACAATGCGTGAAGGAATAGGCCTTCTATTTTCAGCAAATTTATCCCGTATTGACGAACAGGCATGCTTTAAATATTTTGGTAATGGTCCACATTGGTTTGCAATGACAATTCCTAGGTGGTTACATGATATGTTTTCATGCATTCTTTATGCTAATTTTGTATGTTATGATGGGCTGTATTGTTGAATTTTTTTGCGATCAACGAAACTTGGCGAAAATTAAGGCTCTCATTCATTTAAAAGTATGGTTGTCTTGCTTACACATTTGGATTTTTTTTTTATATATTTTCAGATCTTTGTTTAACTGTTTTATAAGGAAACATTTCTCTAAATAAATGAGATCTGTAGGGTTATACTTTTCTTTTAAATCGTCACATTTTACTCGAAGTCATGCTTTACAGTTTAAAAACTTGTTCTGATGTTATCTTTTGGAAACTTTGATAGGAGAAGCATTGGTGTTCATGACTTAATAACTGAAATATTATAACATAAGAGACTAGAGTAAGACATTGTGTTGAGTTGGGTTACATTCCACTCGAATACATACAGAAAAAGGTAGCTGCAAAAACAGTCTATATTGTTTTGTGTCGAATTCTTTCTTTCATATTGTATGGCACATCTTTTTTATTGCTTACATTAAGTAAGCTAAAGATGAGTTGTAAGAAAATATACGGCCGTGGTATGTTTAAAATAATACAATTATAGTTCGTTAAAGTTGTGGCTTTTACATTATATTACACAGGGATTGGAATTAGAATATTGCGACTAGAAACAGAAAAAAAACGTATTTCTTTAATTTTTGTATTTTTACAGTAATGCATGCAAGCACATGGACGAATTTATCTGGACAATATTGCGTTCCTACCAGTGTCGTACTACTGCATTACCTTTTTGTTGTTTTTTTTAGGTGGAAAGAATCGCCAACCCAGAGATTGTAACAAAAACTACTAAAACGTTCCCAAGGGAAACGTATAATGCCACTACCGTGACGTTCGAATTCACAAAATATACTGTTAAGCTAGGCAGACTTCCTATGGTGAAAAATATTTCGGTGTATCCGTGTATGCAAGAAGGTATGTGATTTGTTTTATATTAGGACCCGTATTCACCAACCAATTCTTAGACTTAAGAATAAGGAATAGACTTAGACACACGGAATCTTACTTCAGAGTTTGAATATATACAGGCTGGAAATGTATCTTATGTCATTAACAAACTCTTCTACAAGACTCATGATATAATTATACATATTAACTGTCATGCAAGTCTTAACTTTCTCTCTATAATTATAGAACGTTACAGTTTAAAAAAAAATCTGTATTTTTAATTTAATTCTAACAATTGGTTGGTGAATACAGGCCTAGTTGTCTTTGATTTGTCAATCCAATCACTTGCTCTTGGAAATATGCAAGACTTAAAGCTAATGCCTCTGGGATGAACCTAACCAGGTCCGAGGGTTGTTAGTTTTAGCTTAAATATTCGTGAATTTTATTCGTTTCAGCTATACTACGCACCCATTTTTTGGCATCTGTTTAATGCTCTATGCATGTGTATTTTCTATAATAATTTGTTAACACATTAATAAATACAACAGGTAAAACTACAGATAATGCATGTTTGAAAAACAGTTTATTCTAACTTAACACAATTTTGTGTTTTATAGGTAAACGTGTAATATCTCCATATCACTGTTTCTAAAACAGATATCTAATTCAAAACTCATGCATGTTAGAAGTCACTTACCAAAGTCCATAACCATAGCTCCTACCTGCAATTAAGCAGAATAATCCCTCTCTTTGTACTTGGAAAATTCTGGTTATACTTTGGATGCCACGACATGTAGTCCATATCTCAGCATCCACTTCGGATATTAAAACGAAACTTAACATATGTGGTCAGGGCCTGTATGGACATTTATTGAATAAGACATTCAGCTATTACCAGCTTTATAAGCGGGATTATGTACTTATATAAGCCGGTTAAGATTTGCGTGAACAATGAAAATAATGTAGGTTAAGGTTTGCGTGTAACAAGTTAATGTATCTGTTACTATAACAGATGTTTTATTGAAACATGTTTTTTAGTTAAATTATGTGAGGTCTCAAATCAAGGCCCATAACTCGAGCTTTTGATTAAGTAGAAATGTTTTCATTGTGTGCTTAAAAAAATCAGTTATACATTTGTGTGCAACATCTCTTTATCCTCAACAGATATTGAAATAAGACTTTAAATATGTCTTACGTGTCTTTATAGTAGTAACTGATCAAGATCTATAAATGTGACCAGCCTTTGAGCAGGATTATATCTCCTTTTGTACTTATACAATCAGGTTAAATTGTGCGTGCAAGTTCGAATTCTGGATTAAGTTTTCAGGCAATAAGTACATCTCTTTGTAATAACTACATGGATATAGAAAGCATGCATGGAGACCAAGCATTTTAGGCCAGCTGGGTAAAGGTCATTGTTGCAAAAAATTAAAAAAGATTTTATATTTAATGAATTAGGTGAGGATGGAGATATTCCGATTTTGTGTGTGTATAAAGCGCATATTCTGATCTAGCGTGTGATAATGTTATTTGAACAATTGTTTCCAAATTACAACATACGGCGGCGTGCAGTATTCGTCACTAGTGTGACATGGTCTAGTTATGTTAGTTATAGCCCCAATACAAATAAACGGGTATTCTGGAATCACCATGGACGTATGTCCGTCTGTCTTTCCGTCTTTCTCTCTGTATGTAGACACAAATTTGTCCGGATAAGTTTGGCTACACTTTTTAGAGCCCAACATTCAATAGTGGTTGAATGGTTTTTTTCTGCTAAAGCACTTGCAGATAAATATGCTGTAAACGTTTGACCAAAAAAGCATGCACAATGTAGGAGTACTTGCCCAGAGAAGCTGTTTTATGTTTTTTTGTTAACAAAGGGGTATAGCAACTTAAAAAATTCTACAATCTAAAAACATTGAAAATATGCGCTTTATAGCTTGCCGATAATTATTCTGTAAAAAGTTTGACGAAAATTTCATACAAAAGATAGAACCAGTTGCGCACAGAAGCTTTGACATTTAATTTGAAGATAAGGCAATAACTTCTTAAAACATAAGTAAATAGTTAAACCAAGACAATATTCGCTGAAGGAATTGAAGATAACTATTATGTAAACGTTTGACAAAATGCAAGCAAAATGAAGGTGAAGTTGCGCAAAGAAGCTTTTATTATTAATTTTAAACAAAGGTCAATAACTCATGAAATGAAACTGAATCACAAAACATTGACAGTTTGCGCTGTAGTACTTGGACACAAATTTCGTAAGATGTACTTGTTAACAGAGTGGCACAACTCCTGTGAAAATACTAGAATCGATAAACCTTGAATATGCATGCCGTTTTCGTCAAACTTTTACAGAATAATTATCTCAAAGTACTAAAGTGTATATTTACAAGGTTTGATGATTGCTTTACGTGTTATTTATACCCTTCAGACACAACTTTACCATGTTGACGAGGGATACAATGTTTGTGACAGCGTCTACTCAGAATGTTTTTAACATTATTTAAATCACTGCTGTTCAGCTTTGAGGAGAAATATACATCTATGAAACTACAAGTCATGACCCTGGGGTCGAACTGGCCACTTTCAGCGGATCAAATATATTATATATACTTACAAAGCACAATAACTTTTGTCCCCAAAAGTGTAACACTGTATAGTGGGACTCTACAATTTTTGTTTTAAAAAATGCTCCTATTGTAAAACCTGTGCACGCCATAGGGTCAAATCTTTTGTTACAGCTTGCTACATATTATCACATGCGACATCGGGGGCATTCTGCCACTACTGTAACAAGTTCTGGTTTTTATTTATTTTTGTTGTTTACCATTACGGCTTTACATTACTTTTCATTCATTTTAATAGAGGAAGTAACTACAACACCGTTCACCACTGCTGTGACAGAAACTCCGACAACGACCACAGTTCCATCCACTACAACTTCAATGATATCTACAACACCCTCCACCACTACTGTGACACAAATACCAACAACGACCACTTTGTCAACTACTACAACTTCAACGATATCTACAACACCTTCCACCACTACTGTGACTGAAACACAAACAACGACCACTCTGACATCTACTACAACTCCAACGGAATCTACAACACCGTCCACCACTACTGTAACAGAAACACCAACAACGACCTATCTGACATCTACAACTCCAACGATATCTACAACACCGTCCACCACTACTGTTACTGAAACACCAACAACGACCACTCTCACAGCTACTACAACTCCAACAACATCAACAACACCTTCCACCACAACAATGACAAAAATTCCACCAACGACCACTCTGACATCTACTACAACTCCAACGGAATCAACAACACTTTCCACCACTACTGTAACAGAAACACCAACAACGTCCACTGTGACATCTACTACAACTCCAACGGTATCTACAACACCGTCCATCACTACTGTTACTGAAACACCATCAACGACCACTGTGACATCTACTACAACTCCAACGGTATCTACAACACCGTCCACCACTACTGTGACAGAAACACCAACAACGTCCACTGTGACATCTACTACAACTCCAACGGTATCTACAACACCATCCACCACAACTGTAACAGAAACACCAACAATGTCCACTGTGACATCTACTACAACTCCAACAACATCAACAACACCTTCCACCACAACAATGACAGAAACACCAACAACGACCACTCTGACATCTACTACAACTCCAACGGAATCAACAACACTTTCCACCACTACTGTAACAGAAACACCAACAACGTCCACTGTGACATCTACTACAACTCCAACGGTATCTACAACACCGTCCATCACTACTGTTACTGAAACACCATCAACGACCACTGTGACATCTACTACAACTCCAACGGTATCTACAACACCGTCCACCACTACTGTGACAGAAACACCAACAACGTCCACTGTGACATCTACTACAACTCCAACGGTATCTACAACACCATCCACCACAACTGTAACAGAAACACCAACAATGTCCACTGTGACATCTACTACAACTCCAACAACATCAACAACACCTTCCACCACAACAATGACAGAAACACCAACAACGACCACTCTGACATCTACTACAACTCCAACGGAATCAACAACACTTTCCACCACTACTGTAACAGAAACACCAACAACGTCCACTGTGACATCTACTACAACTCCAACGGTATCTACAACACCTTCTACCACGTCTGTTACCGAAACATCAACAACGACCACTGTGACATCTACTTCAACTCCAACAACATCTACAACACCGTCCACCACTACTGTTACAAAACCACCAACAACGACCACTGTGACATATACTACAACTCCAACGGTATCTACGACAACGTCCACCACTACTGTGACAGAAACACCAACAACGTCAACTGTGATATCTACTACGACTCCAACGGTATCTTCAACACCTTCCACCACTACTGTAACAGAAACACCAACAACGTCCACTGTGACATCTACTACAACTCCAACAACATCTACAACTCCATCCACCACAACTGTGACTGAAACGCCAACAACGACCACTCTGACATCTACTACAACTCCAACGGCATCTACAACACCTTCCACCACTACTGTGACATTCTGTACAGATTTAGTTCCACTTAATAACGAGACAATAGCCAAGTATGGTGTTGTGGTTTCTGGACCTTATGATGGTATCGTCCAAGCCATCAGCAGCAAGTCAAACACACAGTATTATCTGCATCCCGTGAAGAATGGAGTTGTGGATAGTGTTGTATTTGATTTGAAAAAGGCATATGAACTGATGATGGTTGAGTTTGAATCCCAATATGTTGATGAAGTTGCAATCAAAATTCAGATGTCCACAGGAGAAAACCCGGAGGTGTTGGTATGTATGTTATCTGTTATGTGTCATTTAATATAAAATAAAATGTGTGGTAGATAATTGTGTAATCTCCATATTGAATTCTGAAGTCAATACATAGTTATCTCGACATAATAAGGCGTTTCTTTGATTGACTGGTTTGTATTCTCTTTCTGTTCAGACTGAACGAATACGAAACTCAGAAGAAGTAACCCGTACCACAAAAACTTTCCCGAGATATGCATATAATGCCACAATGGTCACTCTTGAATTCACCAAATTCGTCGATGACGTTGACAGACCAGCCATGGTGAAAAATATTTCTGTGTACCCTTGTATTCCGGAAGGTATGGTTTGTCTTGTAATTGCATTATTCATCTCAATTAGCGTTTGCTCACTTTAAATTACCATCATGAAATTTTACTGGCATACATTCACTTCATATATATCAAGTGAAGTTACATTAAAGTATTCTTCATTTGTATAATATCCCATTCCACATTAAGACTCATTTACAATTCGAATAATTATAGCAATTATCTATGACGATTAACATGTGAACAATTCATTAACTTTGTTCAATGTGCTAATTTTCCTTTCATACCCTAGTAAATTTGTGAAGTTGTTTGATCCAGTAAATTTTTCAATGTGATAAATTGTTCTTTCCTTTTAGAAGAAATGTTTACCACACCAGAACCATCAACAATATTTACTACTGTGACAGAAACACCAACAACGACCACTGTTCCATCTACTTCAACTTCAACGGTATCTACAACACCTTCCACTGCTACTGAGACAGAAACACCAACAACGTCAACTGTGCCATCTACTACAATTTCAACGGTATCTACAACAAAAGAAGCATCTACCACACGGGTACAACCAACAACAACGACTCGTATGGACAACGGTACAACGCCAAATCCAACAATTACAGTCCCAAGTTCCATAGTTTCTACTATCACTTACACTCAATTTACTGAATCAACCACCGAAGAAACTATCTTATCAACCACAACACCAAGACCAACAACACCAACTGTATCAACATCTACCGTGATTTCGTCGTCCACCACGACGGTTATTCTAACAACATTCACAACGACTCCACATGTCTGTTACATCAACTCGTCCGCCATTCCTGACCTTCCCAACGGAGACATCGTGGGTTACATAGAAAAAGACGGCACTCCTGGATTCACGGATGAATCTGAGGCAGTAAAAGATGGTGAGATGATATCGGAGGGTGTGGTTGTGCACATCAAATGCAATAATTGGTAAGATTAAAAAAATATATATTTACTGTTTCTATGTAAATGTGCTATTTGCTTATGTTATATAAATAATAGAAATAAATAGACGATATTAATGTATGATCAAATTTTATTTCACTCATTGTTATAGGAAATATACATTTTATATAGCCATGAGTGAAATATATATTCGATCATTCAACATAAGCAACAACTTTTCTTTCTATTTTGTTATTTAGTCCTATAAATGAACACAACTATGTGGAAAAAAATATCTAACAACGGCGACACAAGTTCAAAACGCATCGTGCTTAAAACTTTAATTATAATGTTTCATTATCAATGACAATGACAGTGACAATAAGTGTATTTGTACTGAAAGGCCTCCGGCCCAAAATACAAGCATACATACAATAATCATAAGAAGTGACATGGAATATAATATTAACAAAAATAATGGTAAGACGTGTTAAGTAAAAAAGAATAATGCTTATAGATATATAGTCAATCATGTAAGCGTTAGTTAAATGTATTTGGAAAATAATATCGAAGACAGGTGCTATCACATTATTTAGTAGCACATTCACGAATGGAACAGTATCGCACAAAATATACACTTTATGCGAGTTTGACTTTAGTTATAGTTAACTGTCCCGTAACTTAAAAGCAACGTCAAGATATCTGCCCAATGCAAAATAGCTTGTTGCCTAATGTCAGACATAATTAGCACAAATAAATGTTCTGATATGCTACATACCAACCAGTTATCCATGACATATTGGTCTCTTATAGTATCATAAACAGGGCAGACTAATAAAAAGTGAAACACATTTTCGATACTATACACATTTCTATGTAGACACAATGGAAAGAATCTATATTCCCTGTCAATACCGACATGACGACCCTTTTCTATCATAAGTTTGTGGCCAGAACAACGGAAATTCGACAATGGTATCCATATGTTTCGATAGAACAGAAAATGATTTAATGAAATAGTGATTAAATACTAATATCTTTCAGCAACCACGATATTGTGCGTACTGGAAATTGCTGAAATAGTAATCGCAAAATAATTAAGAAAAATACTCATCTGTAACGCAAATTAGCAGCATTTTTTCAAGTATTTGTAGACATTCATCAGGTAAATTAGTCGTATTACATATGTCATAATGTGCACAAAGAATAATCATATATAGAGCACACATGGAAATATCATATACATGTAAAAACAAATAATAAAAGGGAAAGCAGCAAAATTAAAAAGATCACTGAAACTGGTGGGTAACCAAACCAGGTATCTAGACAATATGGGTCGTGTTCTGAAAACTGGGCATAATGCATGTGCGTAATTTGTCATCCAATATAAGCCTGTGCAGTCCGCACAGGCTTATATGGGACGACAATTTCCGCTTTTATGGAATTTTTCGTTTAAATGATGTCTCTGCTTAGCGAAAATCCAGTTAAGGCGGAAAGTGTCGTCTCGGATTAGCCTGTGCGGACTGCACAGGCTAATCTGGGAGGACACTTTACGCACATGCATTATGCCCAGTTTTCTCAGAACACGACACATATGGTGGTGTCAAAAATGAATCAATTTTAGCTGTAATCAATCTCAGTCAAACGTTTGCAAACACAACCAAAAAAACACTTGTTCAAGCTACAGTCAATTGGTCAATACTGTAGATTCATGTATTTTTGTTAACATGAAATTTGGTGGATTCGTAAAATCAGACACGATCTTTAATTTGCGGGCTTTTAATAATGTCAGACTTCGGATTTTAACGTTCGTTGAACATTTGATTTTCCCTTTGAGAGGACCCATGAAAATCCTCGAAAATTAGTGTTTGACCAATAAGAGTGGTTTCACTGTAGTTTGCATAGGGTTATCTATGTTCAGTCAAGGGTTTCTCAAAATTATAATGAAACATAAACAATGGATATGCCTCTTTATATGCAAATAATTTTAAGCAGACATGTACATTGAAATTCAATATGAATAATAGCTCTTCTTCAATGTGATTCTATCAGTTTTCTCCAAATGTTCGAGGTATTGAGAACTTATGGTTGTTATTTGACTATGGTTTTCTCGCATATTTTCCAATCTTACCGATTTGTATTTTGCAGCTCATGTGCACATGGTGGTAAAATGGCATGTGTGCCAGAAGAACCTTGCCGCAGTGAGTATTGTTTCAAAGAAATTTGTTGTCATACACTATCAATAATTGTGTAATTTTTTTTTAACATTCATTCAACTATGTATTTTGCAAATGATGCATTAGCATGTTTACCCTTTATAAAGCACATGTTTTTGTTAATAAATTTTATAATGATAATAATTTTGACTTTTTTAATCCATGATGTTATAATACATGTAAAGCATCAACCTGTGACAACCCTTTGAGAAATCATCAATTTGTAAATTCCAATACATTTGTGTACAAATTTTTAGCAGGTAAAGCGTAGGAAAAGAGATTAAAATGAGAGGAAATATGAAATGTTCATGATTCCTGCATGCACATTTGTCCACGTACAGTATCGATCAAAAGGTCCTCCATCCGATCATGAAATCGACTCAATACGCCTTAGGCTAAAATAAATAGGTTTACAAACCGGTTCATTAAAAAATGAATTTGTTGATTTTGAACTTGGACAAGCATGAACAAAGGGCATTATTAAGTTAGATCACAATGATTGTTAATACAATCTCAGTTCTTAAGCATGAAATAAAATGAATAAGGTTGATGATTCATTGAATAATTTTTCACTCAACTCAATGTCTTTGAATATTATATTTATACTTGCGACAACTCCACTAGTAAATCTACCATTTTCCCTAGAACCACATGAGCACAATTTATTAACCATGAACCAAAAGCACCATATCTTCCCATTATAATGTTTGAGTTTCCAAATTGCTGTCTATTACAACTCATAAAAATTAGATGGCTAAACCAAAAGTAACATTCCTCTATATTTGAGTTCATAAATTGTTTTTATTTTCTCATCCAGCATGCATTTACGAGATTTACCAAAATCAATACATTCCTCAATATTTGAGTTCATACATTTTTTTTTCTCTCTCATCTAGCATGCATTTATGAGCCCTGGAGTGAATGGAGCGAATGCTCGGTGACGTGCGGTGGTTCAGGATGGAAGACGAGGACCCGAAAGTTGTTGTCCGGCATTCTCCTGTGTCGGTCCATGGAAACTGAGGATAAATTCTGCAGCAATGAGGAACGTTGTGAAGGTGAGTTGTCTGATTGTTATAAGTGGACTTGCGCTTTTGTGTCTTTATTTATTAATTTATTTTAGAATTACTGGTATATTAATCACATCATACCATACACATTTTCTTTTTTCTCCTATTCTTGTTTTTTCTTATTGTTGTTTTATTCTCTTAATTTGTATTTTTTGCCTATAACGTGTTAATTATCCTAACATAAACTCTGTACGGTATGAACGGGATGCCGTCGACCCGTATTATACCTATTGACGGGGAAAATACAAGTTTAAGGCAAACCACATCATACTAGTGTTATATTTAAGACATTAATTCTTTAAATCTTCTTGCTATGTTGTCAGTGAGTTATTTAATCCTGCCTTTTGCGTAGTTTTAGCATGGTATGCAATTTGGACATAAATGATGTTTAAGCAAAATTGTTTGTGTCCTATTTAAACGCTTATTTTTTTATAATTGAATTATGTTGATGTTTTTATGTTATTCATACATGACTTCATTTGCCAATATTGTCTGTATCTCATTGAGAAATTAATTTATTTTGAAGCATATATTAAGACATTGTTAACTATTTATGTTGTATTTTAGGCAAAATTGTCAGTGTCCCATCAAGACATTTATACATTCAAACATATTTATCCAGGCATTTGAAGGTTCATTGTCTGTGACCTGTTTGTGTTATAATTTAGCAACATTGCCTGTGTCATATTCATGTTCTGTTTTAAGCAACATTGCTTGTGTCATATACATATTCTGTTTTTTAAACAACATTGCCTGTGCCATTTACATGTTCTGTTTGAGCAACATTGCTTGTGTCATATACATATTCTGTTTTTAAAAACAACATTGCATGTGCCATATACATGTTCTGTTTTAGCAACATTGCTTGTGTCATATACATATTCTGTTTTTAAAACAACATTGCCTGTGCCGTATACATGTTCTGTTTTATCAACATTACCAGTGCAAAACACATTTTCTATTTTTAGCAGATTTGCATGTGTCATATACATGTTCTGTTTTAGCAGCATTGCGTGTGCCATATACATGCTCTATGTTTAGCAGCGTAGCCAGTATCACATATATAAATGTTATATTTTTAGTAACATCTACCCCATCCTGCTCCACGTGGTCCACATGGTCGTCATGTGACTGCCAGACGAACTCCAGACGTAGGTCACGCGCTGGGTCCTGTGTAGACTTCGTGGAAGAAGAAGCTTGCACTGAGGGGTGCAATACGACCAGTACGCCTAGTAAGTGACATCAACATTTACAAATATGTCTTGTTTCCTTTTCTTATCGCGTGTCTGCAACCAAAGGAGGATTAGGTGGGGTTATACAATATTTAAATTGGACGTCTGTCCTTAAACACAAGCTCGTCTGATGACGTACTCTTACACTTTTCAACGCGCAACATTAAGACTTCTATCCATCGTGCCTTATATTATGTAGTGGCTCACGAATAAGTTTATTTCTAACATAAAACATTTCTATAACACAATTATTTTAACTTTTTACATATTGTTATATGCTAAGAGTCATCGGGTATTCGGCACTGTTGTATAAGCTCTTGTTTTCTTGTCTTGTTGGCGTTCAGTGGTTATTTCATAATGATGTTGTGTATACGTAATGCAGCACTGCAGTACATTCTTGGGTGGTGATAATGTAAAATTGTGTTTATACAAACAGTCTTGGTTGACATCACTCTTCTCAGGGGCAATATTCACTATACCCTTCAACTGCCTGACATACTTAATTATTTTTTTTCTATCCTTACATCAGAACCATGCGAGGATCCGGAGATTCGAGTCCCATGCTACAATATGTGCGATGATTCCTGTAGGAATCTTCGCTTACCTGGGACCTGTACAGAATCAGATAAATGCATACAAGACTGCCAATGCCCTGCAGGTTTGTTTGATTTCAGCTCATCCGGGTATTCTGATACCCTTTTGTACGTGGTTTGTTGTCCGTCAACAGTTACCGTGTCAACATTTAAGAGACCATATGCATTACTTAATCTTCATAAAAACTCTGTCAGAATTATTATCCAAATGATATATCGACGGAGTTCGAAACAAGGTCATGTAGGGTCAAAAACTAGGTGACTGGGTTAAATTAAGAAAAAGCTTTAAACACTTTAGAAGTCACTATTTTCTTTATCATCGTTAAATGAGCTCAGAGCATTTGTTCAAATGATATCTCAACTGAGTTCATAAACTGCATGTTGTGTCAATATAATAGATTTGTCGTGACTTTGAATAAATCAAATGCCCTGGTTTTATATTTCAATTAATGTTTGACTCGAATGTTTGACCACTTTAAGAATGAAGATGCTTTGCTTGTTTTGCAGGCATGAGACGACTCCAAGACAAGTGTGTGAACGAGACAAAGTGTCCCTGTTACACTAAGGAGGGAGAGCCTGTATTGTCCGGATTTGAAATGCCAACTGACAAGCCCTGCGAAAAATGGTGGGTACCCTTTGCTGCAAAGAATAGAAGGCTTTACTGAATTCCCCATGGCCGTCTGACCGTTGCTCTGTTATCGTTGGCACAAGTATGCGTGACAAAGAAGAGAGGCCTATCCAGGATACACTATGGATGTCTGTCTGTCTGTCTGTTTATCAATTTGTCAGTCCGTCCATCTGTCCGTTTTTTTTCAATTGAAATATAAATTTCACATATAAAATTGGATGTTTCATTTTCATTTAACAACAGCGGAAGGGAAGATTTCCTTACAGTGCATTGTGAGTACAGATACACAATCATGTCATAATCATTAAGTCTAGCGCCAGTTATTTTATTTTTTCCAGCAAATGCAACCAGTATAACGAGGAAGAATGCACGCCTATTACTGGGTGTAAGTATTCCATTTAATCACGTTATACATCTTTTTGCCATATAATACACACATTACCATTTTTTTTTGTCTTCAACATGTTTTAGGCTAAAAAAAAAGTCCACTTACCAGACAAACTTTTTTGTTTGGCGCTAAACCTACACATTTTTATATTTAATGTAATGTTTTTTTGTTTATGAAAATAGCAACATTTGATCATTGTTTTGCTTTAAAATAATGTTTTTACATATAAAGAAACAAAATGCGCATAGAGATTGGAAGATTAATGCCATTGAATGTCCTAATAAAAGTGGACAGTAACCTAAATTTAATAAATAAAAAAAGCTAACGAAAAATAAAACGTATGCCGACTAACCTTACCTATTTTTCTTTGATGTTACTGGAAGCAAATAATACTGTATTTGGTTGATTTCTGTCATAGAACATCCTAATACAAGTGGGAAGTTACCTAAGTTTCATTAAAAAGCTAACAAAAAAATAAAATGTATGCCTATCTGCCTACCCTTTTCTGAGATACTGTATTCGCCTAAAAGCATTGTGAAATTGAATTGTGTTCTCTTAGGCTGTGAGAAGGGACCTTGGACTGAGTGGTCAACGTGTTCAGAAACCTGCGGGGACGGTATCAGGAAGCGAGAAAGGTACGTAATTTGAAGTCAGTCATTTGGGAACAATGGTCTAGTGGGAGGATGCTGGTCAAGGAATCGGAAGTCGCCTGGTTCAAATCCCACTCAGAGCACTGGAGTTTTCTAAGCAAAAAAATGAATTGTTATATCTCAATTGTTGGTATTTAATGTTGAACTGTGTTTAAGATTGAGAACTTCAGGTTTTTTTGTCAGGCTTTGTGTTGTTATGCACCTCTTGCATGCGTTCTTTATAGATAATACTAGGTAAGTGTTGCATACATATAGGTTTATTTAGCGAGGATTAGAAAACCTGAATCACGAGCGTTGGAGAGTGATGTGTGGTTTTGTGCAAGGTGGTTTCTGTATTTTTTCAGCAATTTAGGTCCTCATCTTTGAAAAAAAAATGGCTGAAGTTTCCAAGTTTTCAGAAAACTACAACTTTCATTAAAAGACGTCATTTTTCTGCTGGTGACACTTTTATCCTAGCAATTGTAAAATAAAGCTTAAAGTAAACTTATGTTTACTCATCTGGAGGTTATTTCGACAATGCTTGCCGGATGATGTGATAAAAAAACTTTATTGCTATATTCATTTACACATCTAAAGTCTGTATTTTTAGTATACCTAAATTATTTTGCCAAATAAGAATGTGTATACTGTATTATATTGCAATCTGGAATAGTATGGGAAAACGGCATCTGCAACTCGTTCAATTAATCAAACTTTCATCTTCTTTGACCTAAAATTTTACCGGTAAAAAATGAATCTTTTTAAGTATTTGGACATTTTTACTTCAAGACTTACCTCATGCTTATCCTATGTTAAGGAAAGTTTGTAATTCACCCTTTTGTTAAAATATTGGAAGATATATCAAAGTTACTTATGAAGGCGTTCGGATTAAACATTATTTGTATTGTCAAAGTAACTGTGTCTCTGTGTTTTTGTAGATCTATGTACGGTGATAACTGCGATCCCGAAGAACGCGAGGAAACAGAGGCGTGCAACATGAGAACATGTCCACCCGTCTGTCTGCCCGACTACAAACTAGGTGACGTCATGTCCAACTGCACCTGCGAAATTTGGTGAGTTGATAGTAATCACATAAATATTAGGCATTTGATGGGTCTAGTTAAAGTTTTGACATGAATAGAAGGATTTGCACTGGGCATATGTATTGATTTTTTTACTATAACTGTACAAAAAGGTGTTATTTAAAAAAAACATTGCGTACAGATTTTTATAATAGCGTATAATTAACTGTAGTAGTTGCAAAATTGTATTTGTTGTTAAATGTAAAACTTAATTTAAATCCACCAATATACCTGATCACTTTTGAACGGGCATTTTCTGATTAATTGTATGTCTGTGGTTTTGTGTGTGTGTTTTTACTTGATGTGTTTTATGGACATTTTTATGATTTTCTCATTTACATTTCAGTTATTGTGCTGGGGATGGCACCAAAAAATGTGAACCGAAAGCAGACGAAATTGGTTTGTTTTTTATTTTTATTTTTTTAATGCATTAAATTAAGGTCATTTACAAAATTTCACCTAAAATATAACTCTTCAGAATCATTTCAATGTATATCTGTACCATATATGCAACAATTTTAGATACAACAATTAAAGTTGTACTCAATATAAAGAAGTGAAACTCCAGCTGCTGGAGCAGTATTGAAATCTTATTATAAACAATTTAAATTTTGCGAAACCACCAATCTTAAAGTTACATTAATACACATTGCCTTGTTGTGAAATGCAATATAAAGAAGTGAAACTCCAGCTGCTGGAGCAGTATTGNGAAGGAAATTACGAGTCGCTTTATGTATAGGTTTTGCACAGAGTATGTATTGGTTGTGCAACGAACTACAAATAAAATGTATAGGTTACTCAACGAAGTACCATATCTGTACTTCGATGGCATTTGTATTGACACGATGTTTCGTAGCGAAACATATACCCGACGTCGTAGAGAAACGGACTACGCTTTGACGTCGTTAGCCCCCAGTGGTATATCTGTACCATATATGCAACAATTTTAGATACAACAATTAAAGTTGTACTCAAGCCCATTTCCAAAAATATAATGAATGATTTTCAAGTTTAGACACTAGCGTCATGTGTTTTGAATCGTCGCTGATATGTACTGTATTGAAGTCGTTACTAAAAGAGCTGGTTAAACTGTTCTTGAAAAATAGTTCTACCAAGAAAATATGAAATTAAAAGTGCCCCAAGGTTTTAGACTTGAACGCCAATGAAGCTAAAATAGTTAAGTTTAATTGGTTAAAACGGCTCAAGCAATATAAATAAGTGTGCTTAAACCGGCTGCCGATTTGTGTTTTAATAGTTCAATGTGTGGGCAATTAATAAAAATACGGTATTTGTTTATATTTTGTCACTGAAATTGACTACGAAGATTGTAGAACTTAAGACCCCTAATAAACAAGCATCTTCTTATGCTGCTCGAAGATATAATTCTCTATAATATATAAATATGATATGACACATATTAATAATAAAAATTAGGCAATGGTCATTTTTCTTTATTATAAATATGAAATTAAAAAAATGATACTCAAAATTAGTCAATAGTGGGATTTTCTCTGCTATGTTTATGCTATTGAAAAAAAGATTTTTATTCAATGGTGGCCTTTTCTCTAATATGTATATGATATTGAAAAAATATATAATGGAAATAAGTCGAAGTTGGCCTTTTCTCTGTTATGTATATGATATTGAAAAAAAAAATAGTCATTGTTGGTATTTTCCCTATTATGAATATGATATTTAGAAAAATAATTATAACAATTTAGTGGATGGTGGCCTAACGCCATGGTCCGCCTGGGGCGAGTGTTCCAAGGGCTGCGACGGCGGAACCCACATGAGAAACCGCTCATGCACGAACCCCCCGCCTCGCTGTGGCGGCATGATCTGTATCGGAAACTTAGTGGAATCTGAACCGTGTAACAAGGACGTATCATGTAAGTGGAATGTTTTCATGGTAAAATCATAGCTTAATGAAATTGTTACATTAACAATATATTTTTTTCTCTAGAGCTAAAATTGTGTCTGTATGTTTATTCAAATCGATTTGATTCTTAGTTTCAGGTAATTGTTATTTTTGTTAACGTTTTTTGTCTGATATTTTCATTTTGTGTTCTCTTTCGTCATAGGTTATAGTGTCATCAGTTATGTTGTCTTTATCACAAAAATGTGTGACATCATATTTGCAGAATGGGTTATGACACCATCAATTTTGACTTCTATAATGATACATTAGAACATTTTGAGCTCTAGTTTTTGACATTACCAAGCTTGTACTTTGTTGTTACATAAGTAATGTTCCCTCCTAGGTTTTGACAACATAAAATGTTATGTTCTTGACTATGACATCATCATTTTTTGTGCTCTAGGTTGTGATGTCACCGACTGGTCCCCGTGGTCAGAGTGCGACTCACAATGTGGCCCAGGCAACATGACGCGGTCACGTAACTACAAGGGCCAGAGCTCGAGTCCCCCGTGCAACAAGTACCTTACAGAAACTGTGACGTGCACTGATGTCGAACCATGTGACACGAGTACTTCATTTAATTTTTCTTGACTTCTCCCTAAACCAAGTCAAGAGAGAAGGGACTTCTCCCTAAAATTTGACTCTAGGCCGACCCCTGAGTTTATATCTTTTTAACTTGATTTTATCAAAAGCCTTATGCTTATTGAAGCACTCTCGAGTCAATGTCCTAGGTACATCCAGTACATAGGGTCTTGAGCGCAGCCTGTGAGAACGCTCCCACTGAAGGGGATCAAACCCACAACCTCGTGATTTGCAAGGCAGATAATATATCCACAATGCCAATATGATATTTTTGAGGTACTTTATTTAAGAAGTATTATTATAATGTTGCTGTCCAAATTCTGAATATTTTCTATAAACAATATTCAAATACCTAAATTTGCTAAATTTTGCTAATGAAGTACAGTTACAGTGATATGCATCTTTTGATTTGTAATGAACCAAACACAGCTTACTTAACTAATATTGGAAGAAATGTTGATTTCACAATCAAGTTATCACAATCAAGTTATCCTAGGCTATTATTTATCAAGATACTTGAGATATTCTTATCTTAACTTGCAATTTTCTAAAAATGTGATGTTTCCAACACTGTTCTTCCAAATGTTTACATCACACATACTGTAAATTGCTACAATTTCTTATATAGTTTGTGACACTGCAAGTTGAGTATAATTTGATTGAAACCTAAACAATTCTTAGATAAAAAAAATCCTAATATTCAAAATTATAAGATTGGTTTATTGTTTATTGTCACCTTTTAAATTTGCCAAAGGTACCAGTCATGGCTTTATTCATGTATGTTTAACTGTACTGTAGAAATTTACTGTAGATATTACATTGGTAAATAAAATGGCAATAGTACAATGCTATATAAAATGGCTATATTTCAGTGCTATCTAATTAGAGAATACTATGTCAGTGTCTTTGTGTACTTGACTTTATCCGAATAGTTGAAGAAAGGTTTACACTGCGAAAATTGCAGTCTAAAATGTTCATCAAATATGTTGATACATTTGAACGAGTAAAATCGTCTACAAGTCTGAAGTTCATTTGACATTCGACCGGAAATGAAAGGCCAAACAAAAAGTAGTCCGCGATGTACATGTAGTAGCAGTGTTAACCCTGGTAGGCCTGTAAATCACAAGTTTACACGACATCCAGAGTTTCCTTCTTTAAAATCATTTAGCTGTTGTATAAAAGGTGATATTTCAATGCGAAATAAAATGCAGTAGTTCAGTGCTATATAGATTCGGGATAGTTTATTGCTTTAAATGGTTTCAATATTTAAGAACTATTTCAGTGGTTTATTTAGTGACACTATATTCCAGAATGCGTCATGAGCGACTGGACTGACTGGTCAAAGTGCAGCGTCACATGTGGTTCCGGTTCCAGATTCCGGAACAGAATCATCGAGTCCGGTTCCCCTCAAATATGTAAAGGCGTGGACACATTTGAGGAGGTCGGATGCCACGAAGTGGATTGTAGTGAGTTGAATATGGAATGGATTGTGTATGATCAGTTGTCAAATACTTGCTGAAGTGATGTGCCGCCATGCACTAGTACATTTTAAACTGGGCTTGCTTAGATCTTTTGGTTTAATATTTTTTGGCCTTAACTTCTTTTTGGTCTCAAGTAATAATATAAGAATTAAGGCTTGCTGGCTTGAAATATTGGTTTTGTTTGCAAAATTAAGCATTAAAATCTAGGGAAAAATTTGTATCAACAATTTTTTTTTGAAAACATTGATTTTTTTTCTTTTTCGGAGGAATGAAAAATGTCCGTCTTTCTTGAAATACTTGTAAGTTGCCAGAATGTGTAAAATAACGAACACCTGATTAAATGTTTGCTTATTTGCACATTTTGTTTGAGTTGATTACAGAAACCAGTAATGTATTGTATGACTGCTTGTTTATCAAATATGCAATCATCAGGCTCCGATATTTCTAAAAAAAGGAAAATTGTACTCATGCTGTTTAGTTCATCTATATGTTTTGTATAAAGCTTGTTATATTTTAGAATTAAATTTTACATACTTAATTGCAATGTGAAAAAAAGTGCGCTTAAGCGGATCTTATTAAACAGACTTAAAGTGACAGTTCGCGGATATATATATATATGGGCAGAATCGTAAGAAAACGTGTTTTTTATTGATGATATCACTGAAAATCCGGTTGAAATTGGTTGAGAACAAACAATATAGCGATTTTCATTTTGGGGTTGAGTACGGTAAAGTATGAAAACGACCTAATTAATATTCACGATTTCACACGTTAATTCAAAGCTAAACAAACAAAATTGCGGATACGGGCGAATTTAGCGGAGAGATGGTAAGAACAAATGCAAATACACAAATGTTACAGACGGAAACTGAGTTGCAACGGTACGTTTTTGTTAAATCTATGTATTTATCTTCCGTATGCTTATCATGTTAAGCGAAAGCTTAATATAGATATAATTTGCATAATTCGCGATGCTGCAATGATTTTCGCCTATTATCATTTATTAATATTTTATCAATTCAAAACCGATTTTGACCAGGTTTTCGATATCAACCTCGATAAAAAATATATTTCAATGAATTTATGTAAAGTTTATCTCTCGTTATACGATTTATATGCAAAACAACGATCTTTTCCGCAAACTATCACTTTAAGATGTTTTTAGAAATTGGGCCCAGCAAACAACCAGTATGGGAATATTACTCATATTTATGACAAAGCTCTTGTTTTCTCTTGAACATAGCGGAATCTGGGTTGCTGGGGTACTACTCCATTTTATTTATTTTAACATTTTTTTAGCCTGCGAGCCTCCATTCGTGTGGCGCAACGACTCACTGTGCCACTCCCAGACATGTGACCGCAGGGTAACCAATGACGACTGTGCCGACAAGCTACTTCCGGCGTGTGTCTGCCCGGAGAATATGTACCTCAAGGACGGAAAGTGTGTCAATATTGTCGACTGCTTCAAGTGCGAGGTCAATGGAGTTGTGTATAGGGTACGTAGGTTTTTAATAATCAATGAAATCCTTGTGTGTTTTTGTCGTAAAACATATGTACATATGTATCACGCATTGGAGATTAAATTTCTTGAATTTAGTTTTTACCTCTAAAGTGAAAAAATGTATTTCATCCTAAAAATGTATTTTTTATCCTAGAAAGAGATTGCCAATAGATCAATAAGCGATTGCATTGAATTGTATAATATGAATATGTGGTGCATTGGATTTAAGAATTTGTATGCTCCATTGTGTAATTATTGAGACCCTGAGACCTCGTGCAGAAACAAAAATATTAATTTCATTACAGTTTGCAAATACACTGTATATAACCATTCCAATACCATCTAGATCTAATAAACTAGATCCAGTTCAATAACATGAGATGTTGACACTGCTAGTCTGGTGTTTGATTTCCTTTAAATATCATGGTATAAGATGTGACTTGCTGTTCACAACCAATCAAGTCTTTTTATCTTCCAAATAGTAAAACTTATAAACAACGAGAGTTATTTTATAAACAATAATTAGTGTTGATGGTTCTGGTTATTAAATTGTTTCAGGTACAACCGTCAATAGACAAACTCGATAATTTTCCCAATTTCGGAAAATTAATCATTTATCATTTGGGTTCAAACAAGATCACCCGGTTTAATTCTTTTCTAAATTACTTATTGTATCAACTGTAATTTTTTGATTTATAGGACGATTGATTATTTAAGAGGTCACCTCTTTATCTGTTTCTACTCATTAGATAGGTCTTCCAAAAGCTGAGAAGATTCGGTTTACGTTTTATTTTCAACCTTTTCAGAACGGCGAGACATGGACGCCAAGAGGAACTTGTGACATGTGCCAATGCATCATGGGAAGGGAAATGTGTGAACCACTGATGAAGCTACCAGTCTGCGAGGTATATGTGAGAGCCGTGATGGTGACATTACACAAAATCATTTTGTATACCTACGTGGTGCCTTTTTTCTAAAGAGTTCCTTTTCTCCCCTGGTTTGAAAAATAAAAGCCATTTAGCGATACATGGAGCACTCGTGCTTTTTGATGGTTATTTCCTGTATCCTATGTTATTCTGCAACGATGTGGTGCATTTCATTAGGGACTATGTTGAAAGATGAATGTTAAGGGTGCGTCTATTGTAGTACTGTGCTTTTGCCGAAACTCTGTTGTCCTAGGGTCCTTGCATTTGGGCGAATTTTGCTTTCTTAGAAATTGCGAGAAGTTGCATTTTTGATTGCAAATATTGGAAGAGGACAGATCCATCTTTAAAATGATATCAGTCTTGCAAAATGTGATATATAGCAAAGGGGAAAAAATGCTTTGAACGTCGGCAGTTTTATAATGGGACCTTATGAGAATTAGAATAAGTGTCTTCTAACCTCGATGATAGCTTCAAATGGGATTGTAACACTAACAGTCACTTACACTCGATTGGTCAGTGTCGGCTCGGGTACTACTTAAAAGAACCCCGGGTACTCTTAGTATACGCAGGTCGGACCATAAAGACCTCGTGAAGAGGCCGGCAGGACCTGGAAATAAACTCTGATTATCATCCTAAGTATACTACAATGTACACCGGGTATGGAAACTAAACGTACCCTGCCAATCTATACTGTACCCGACTTTTATTCCCGCCCGAATTCCGATGCCGTAAAACGCGCTACGGAATACGAAACAAAATTCTCTTTGAACAAAACCTGCCTCAACATTCTTTTTTAAGTATGAGTTTCGATAATAAAGAGGCCAATTTACAAAATATTGACATAAATATGAACAAAATTAATTTGAATAATTAGCCGACAATTTAGCGTTAGAATTACCGGGTTCGTTTTAGTATATTTTCAGTACCCGGTGTACATTTAAGTAGAACCCGAGCCGACAATGACCAATCGAGCGTCACTTACCCCTTTGATCTGCCATGCACATTATTATTGAACACCAAGTGAACAATGCTGATACTTTTAACCCTTTGAGCGCTGGAACCGGATTTTGAAGGCCTTTGCAAACAGTTTGGATCCAGATGAGACGCCACAAAACGTGGCGTCTCATCAGGATCCAAACTGTTTGCTATTCTGATAGTATTCTTTGAAAAAAAAATCAAATAAATGCTAATTTTAGAAATTCAGCAGACGACATTTAAGCAGATGACAAATTTCCCAGCATGCAAAGGGTTAAAGCCCCAGTCCACCGAAAATTAGTCAATGCATTGTAAAATGGCATCAGTTCAAATGGAAGTAAATCTGGTTTACATGTATATTACCAAAACTAGTTTGTTTGTTAGAAATGCGTATACAAATGTTTATGTTTTATATGTTTGTATGTGTTATCCTATATCAAATAACCAGTTGGTCACTTATCTAATAAAACTACCGTAGGATACAAAGAATTTATCTCCTGATTATTTCTCTGGATGTTAATGGTCCGTATGTTATGTTCGAAAGCTCTTGATGTTAATGGAATGGAATCTTATTATCGGCACTCAGTACAAACCAAGTATACTTACTCTATTTGTCTGATTTTAAGTGTCAAACGTGTTATAATAATTTATAAACATTCCTATTTGTAATCCCATGCTGGGGAATTAAAAATTCATAAACATTACTATTTTTATTCCCAGTTTGAGGAATAAAGAATTCATAAACATTCCTTTTTTATTCCCTGGTTGTGGAGATAAAAATGCATAATTACTCCAATGTTTATTCCCAGATTAGGGAAATAAGAATTCATAAACATTCCTATTGTTATTCCCAGTTTGTGGAATAAAGAATTCATTAACATTCCTATTTTTTATTTCCAGGTTTGGGGATAAGAATTCATAAAGATTACTATTTTTATTCCTCAGCTGGGTAGATAAGAATTCATAAACATTCCTATTTTTATTCCCAAGTAGGGAAATTAAAAATTCATAAACATTACGATTTGTAATCCTCGGTCGGGTAGATAAGAATTCATAAACATTACTTTTTTTATTCATCGGTTGGGAAAATAAGAATTCATAAACATTCCTATTTACATTCCCAGGTTGGGGAAATAGGAATTCATAAACATTCCTATTTACTTTCCCAGGTTGGGGAGATAGGAATTCATAAACATTCCTATTTATATTCCTCAGTTGGGTAGATAGAAATTCATTAACATTCCTATTTACATTCCCAGGTTGGGGAAATAGGAAATCATAAACATTCCTATTAACATTCCCAGGTTGGGTAGATAAGAATTCATAAACATTAATTTTTTTATTCCTCGGTTGGGGAAATAAGAATTCATAAACATTACTTTTTTGATTCCCAGTTTGAGGAATAAAGAATCATTAACTTTACAATTTTTTATTCCTCGGTTGGGGAAATAAGAATTTATAAACATTCCTATTTTTATTCCCAAGTAGGGGAATTAATAATTCGTAAGCATTACTATTTTTATTCCTCGGTTGGGTAGATACGAATTCATAAACATTGCTATTTTAATTCCCAGGTTGGGCAGACAAGAATTCATAAACATTCCTATTTCCATTCCCAGGTTGGAGAGACGATCACATATGAAGACGGCCCATGCTGTCCGAAGTGTCGTACTATCCAATCGTGTCAGTTGCACAACAAGACGGAGACCCTGGTGCTGGACAACTGCAAGACCGCGGCGGAAGTCACCTACCAGTACTGTGCCGGCACCTGCGGCTCCAGCAAATCGGCGCCAATGCTGTCCATGTCAAATGGTGCAATACCCGCCACGGTATGAAGATTCATGTTGAAATCGTATATAGTTTCTGAAATATAGCCCTGAAAAGTTTTTGGCTGACAAACATCATACACAAACAACAAAGGGAAATACCTCTTTTTTGAGAAAGTGTAAGGTTAGGTTCTTGTGAATGGCACTGAAGGTTGCATAAACTTTGACATTTCTCCTCATTAATATATATACACTTATAAAGGTTCATGTTGAAATCTTATATAGTTTCTGAGATATCGCCCTGAAAAAGTTTGTGACAGACGATCATCATACAAAATAACAAAGGGCAATAACTATTATTTTAAAAATTGTAGTGTTATGGTTCTTGTGAATGGCACGGAAGGTTGCATAAACTATAAAAATATAGCTGAACTTTTTTTATCTTCAACGTGCTTCAATAAAGTTCTGTATATGTTGAATTTAACGCTAATATTAGTCTTTAATCCTTCTCATTTTTTTTATTAAATTAATGTGGTGATCTTGAAAATTAAACTTGAAATAATTATTAATGGCAAAGTGTGTTTGTGCCAACTCATGAATGATTTAAAGTTGTTTGTGGTATTGTTATCTGTTTAATTCAAAGTTTGCAGCCTGTTGCAAAGAGGTACAAGTCATGAGCCGAGTTTTTCTCTCATTGCAAACATTGCAATACCTCTTTTGTCAAATTGAAACAATTGTATTTTATTCAGTTGAATATTTGATTGATATTGGCATTATTAACGTGCATGCTTTGTATTTTATTAAATGATATGAGTATTGAATATAAAGATATGGTCGATATCCCCATGTCCAGGAGTGTTTTCAAGATCTATCCCAAAAACACCAAGTTCTGGGCCCGTATTCACCAACTGATACTCAGACTTAAGTCTAAAAAAAAACAGAATATTCTTAAAACTTTAATGTACTAAAACTACTTGAAGTCAAGTCAAGTGTGGCAGTTAGCACCTATACTTGTATTTTTGTTTGTTAAAACAATATGTTAATGATGTAAGCACCATTTTGAGTGTGTATATATATGCAAACTCTGAGGTATTGTATTGAGTCTTAGACTGTTTTTTTATTCTTGTGTCTAAGAATTGGTTGGTTGGTGAATACCGGCCCTAGTTCTTTCCAGGAAACGGCTTGAATAATCTCATAATGCCTAGTGTCTTAATAAGTCATAATAGGCTTTAATTGCAATCGAGCTATGTTGAAATCTGTTTGGCAATAAACCCGTTTTGCAATATAATCATCACACATGTCTTTATTAATTCAAATGGATTGGAAACTTTAAAAATGGAAGTTTGAAATGTCGTATTTGAATATATATATATAAATATTATTTCAAAAAAGAGACAAAACTGTTAGTTATGACTTAAAACTAAAAGGCATGGAAGGCGATGAATTTCAAGATTTTACAGAAACGGGTTGTAACAGAGCTAACATCGGTTTAAACATTACATCACTTCAGGTTGATGACTGCAAATGCTGCAAGGGCACAACAACGGGAACGCGCGAGGTTCGTCTGCAGTGTGACAACAGAGGCAGTATAGAGGAGGTGGTTGGTTACCTGCCTCTTATCACCGCCTGCCAGTGCAACACGTGTGAATAGAGAAACCGGGAACCGGGTAAGGCAAAAAAACAAAAAGATCTGTTTTGCGGCAGAAGACCATAAAGAAGCAAAAAGCCCAAACAGATTTAAAAAAAATGGTTGTTTCAAGCAAAACATTTTTTTTGCAAACAAATCTTGACTGTTATATTTGAATGGCCTTTTTTCTTATGAACTCTGTATTGGCAGATCATTTTCGTTGATTTTAACTGATATGTGTCAAAAAATGGTAAAACAAAACTTCTGTGAGAAAGATGTAGGTTAGTGCTCGTGGAATAGCATCTTGATTGTATACCCATAGTTCTCAATCTTCCCTGTGTTTTGTTTTTCAGAAATGACGACCTGCTCGAGATGATATTGACTTAAACGTATCTAAGACGGAATAAACTTTGTGAAAACAAACTATAGTCCTCTATATAAGTGACATTTACATTCATGTATACATTCTCTATGAATGACATTAAAGCAACTATCTTGTTACAAATAATCGTTTTTATTATACTTGTTAATTAATAATAATTATTAACATACTTTTTTACATTTACTAAGCTTTGTTGAAGCTACTTCTTAATTTCTTGTTAAATATATACATAGTTAACTTAAAAAATATATAAATTGTTATGGCAATTACTAATGCAACATTTTGTCAACTGTATACTCAATTTAGCTTAATACCACACATGTTATAAATATTAATATGATAATTAAAAAAATACTGTGATGTTCTATTAAATGTGAAACATATTTTAACTTTACTGTTTTTATTTGACGTTACCCACTTTATTGTTCAATTGTTATGTTTATCGTTAAATTAACCATATACCTATTTCTGAATATGTTTGTCTGTTTAAATATTAATTCTTTTTCTCTGTTAAATAAATTCTATTGCAAGCGCTTTTTGTGTTCTGTGTTATAATTCAGGTGATACTTAAAAGAATGCATTAAAAGAACAGAACAGAACAAATAATATATTCACATAAGCATATTACAGCTCATCGTGATTCATATTATAAGGAATTCATACATTCGTGAAAACAATGAGTTATTAAGATATTAATACAGTATGCGTGAGAGTGTTGTGCGTTCATATACATGTACACAATGAATTGAGTATATAAACAACATGTTTACGAAAATCAGTGGAAACAGGCAAAAAAAGTACATTCATTTCATAATAAACTGTACATGTTTACAGAAATCAGTGGTAATTGACACTACAAAATACATTAATTGCATAATGAACGGTACATAAATGACAATAATAAACGTTTGAGTTAAAGAAAAATACAATTATCCATTTTCTGACAGCATGTAATATAGTAAATAGCTAACTTTCTTAGGGTCCCTGTATTATTACTATTTAGAAGTTTCAAAAAAAATATGCATATTTGTTCTTATTGTGAAGTGTGGTGATACGTATTTTGGATCTTTCTTTTAAATAAAACGGACATATAAGTATAAAGTGATAATGTCTTCTAAATCGTTAAGATTACATAAAGTACGAACTCTTTCGTTTCTACTAATGTTATAATGTCTGCCAGTTTCAATTAACAACTTATGTGACAATAGACGTATTTTCACACTGATATTTCTATGTTTTTTTATTGTCAATAACATTCAAATACAGAGACCTTTCAAATACAGGTTTGAGTACTCTGTAAACTAATAATGAGGTTGATAAATCAACATTAACTCTCCACTCAGCTATATACTGCTCATTGAGTCTTTTCTTTAACAGAGGAATAAAGTTATAATAATAACAGACTCAGGAAATAACTATACATCTGTAAATCCTGCTTGATTCGAAATTTGGCGAACTTTGGAGGACATATTAACTGTGTTATTTTGTGTATTACTTTCTAATCTTTGCCTATTAATGATAATATTAAGGATACATTGCCCTTGTTTATTTTGATGAAATTAAAATAAAATATTTAACAATTCTTATGTACCTAACAATGTTTAAAGGAAATCGACCAACTTCAGCATATAGTGATAGTGAATTTTTGTACAGTTTCACATTTGCCGTTCCTTTACAGGACTTTCTGCGAATACATTCAATATTAGTTGCCGCAACAAATCTCCATACTTCGCAATTATAATTTAGGATTGACAAGACATATGAATCAAACAACTTGAATTTATCGGGACCATATTTTTGGTTATACAAAATAAGGAATTTATCGCCGGTGTAACTTTGCCATATAAAGTATTTGTAGCAGGAATAAATTAACGAACCAGACAATCATCAAAGGGAGAATAATCTTTCAAACAGCATGATACATTCCAAAAGTTGTCTTTTGATATCGAAATCATGTGACACAAAATATAATCCGATTTTGATGAAACCTGGGGTACGTCTTATCAAAGATCGTACGACAATGTTAACTTACGCTTGAATTTTGTAATTTTAAAATATAAGTGATTATGATCTGTATGTTTCAAATAAAAAGGATATTTGACAGCTACTTTGGAAATGAATGGAAATGTTCAACAAAAGTAATTATATATGTGACGGTAACATATTTATGGCGCTTTGAAAATTGCATCGTAAGGTGAGAATGTCGTACGATGTTTGATAAAACGGGCCCCTGGTGTATTTTAAGCCAAAAGTTCACTTTACTCTTAAACAAAATGATATGCGCTATGCAGAACATGTAAATTGTATCCAATAAATCCAATATATCGTAAGAAAATGACCGTGGGAAAATATTTACTCAATCGATTTTTTTGTCATATTTGCCTCCCTTGATTAGTTTTGGCGGGAATCTTGGAGCCAATGCGCCAGTGCTTCGTTTTTATTGATAAAGAGGCTACGCAAGTCATTTAAATTGTAAATTGCAAGTGATTGTTATTCTAACTTGTAACACATTCCAATTATTTGTGTGAAACATTCACTTGGGAATTTTAGGGTGTAATTTAGGGAAAATATGCACTTTTTAACAGGAGGAATAGGGCCAAAATACGGAGCCAAATTGACCAAAAAAACAAGGCTATCAAACCTACCTGTCTTAAAGGTAACTGCTTCTTCAAGGACAGGTCCTCAATGCTGGCGCCGTCAACTTGGCGAGGTTATGTAATGGGGGCTGGAAGNGTTTTCTGGTTGGTTATTGGGGTTGGGCCGGGGCGGGGGACGAGCTAACATATTGGTGCAGAGGATAAATTTTCTGAAAGAAACAATAACATAAATAATTTGAATGCAATTTTAACAAAAGCATTTTTCTAAACCAGTACTTGAAATAGTGTTTTATATTATATGCAAATCATATCTATGCGTTGTTTTCGTCAAATACAAAGTAGTTTTATAAGCAATAAAATAAAAATATTGATTTAAAACTTTCAATGGCGATATAAGCGTTTAATAACATAATTATTATCAAAAGAGACTGGTGTATATCAATATACAGTGTATGCGAAGCACGAGCGCATTTCGCCCAAGTTTCCCGCCAAAACCAATCAAGGGAGGCAAATCTGCTGCAAAAATATCGATTCTGGAAAGATTTTCCCACGGTCATTTTCTTCCAATCTTATGGATTTATTGGATATAATTTACAACCTCTGCATAGCGCGTGTCATTTTCTTCAACAGTTAAGTGAACTTTGGGCTTTAAATACTTCAGTTTTCATTAAAAGCGGATAATACTTTTCATCACATGAATTCGATGTCAAAAGATAACTTTTGTCATGACTCGCACTTTTTGTAAGATTAGTCTCCCTTAGACGAGTTTCTGACACATTGAATGCAGTCTTTAAAATATGTAAGCGTTATTTTCGCCTATTTCAACGTATTTTTAGAGTAGTAGAATACACAATTAATGCTTAATATTTTTAAATAAAGCGCTTAGTATTTTACATCAATATTTAACTGTGCAATGAATCACAAACCACGGGGTTAAGTATTTGTAAGATTGAAGTAGTCATAAACCGTCTGATACGATTCGTGTCATATGGTTTCGGATCATACGATTTAACGTACGAACCGGTCCAAAAGTCAAACTGTTTAAAGCGTATCATACAGTTTATAAACCGTATGATACGGTTCTAGCTAAACCGTATGATACGATTTAGACTTTTGAACCGGTTCGTACACCATAAACAGTTAAGCGTACAATCGGTCCAAAAGTCAAAACCGTCTGATACGATTGTATCAGACGGTTTATGGTCGCAAAACCGTACGATACGGTTCTAGCTAAACCGTCTGATACGATCGTATCATACGGTTTAGACTTTTGGACCGGTTCGTACACCATAGTCATAAACCGTCTGATACGATTCGTGTCAAACGGTTTCGGATCATACGGTTTAACGTACGAACCGGTCAAAAAGTTTTAAAAGCGTATCCTACGGTTTAAAGCGTATAATACGGTTTATAAACCGTATGATACGGTTCTAGCTAAACCGTATGCTACGATTCAGACTTTTGAACCGGTTCTTACACCATAAAAAAGCGAGGTATTTTAGGCAATGCGATCTCCATACAGATCATAAAACCCCATTTACGGAAACGCGCGAGCATTTTTTTCTATGTTTAACATCGACATTGGTTTTGTTTACTGTAGGGTTGCGGAAATTTCCATACCTTCATATTTTTCGTTCACGCACGATTATAAAGATTTTCAGAGGCTACATCTTTGCGTTTTCGGCGATACCCGATTCTGCACACTTTACAAGAGTTAGTATTGAACAAAATTACCTGACAATAATCTACAAGCATTCATTTTTGGATGCAACATTTCATGATAAAACCTAGCACAATGATCAAGATTATCGTGTGTCGTATCGATTGCCGTGTGTGTCGACAGACGGCATTTTATGCGGCACAAGTCCGAATGTAAACTTATCTAATACATTTAACAAAATGCGATTTGTAACCGGCACAGATATAAAGGTCAATGCAAACATTTCTGCAAATATAAGCAAGCCTCGGATGTGTCGCAGTCACTTATGCAGGCTGTTTGACACAAACTATTTAAAGGGACGTCAGCAACACCAAAAAAAATATTGGCATGACATTTGAACTTAGGACACATGTGTGGCAACACACTGTCACCAAAAAATGACCATAGTTATGATAATGGATGCCTGATGGCAACGTGTTGACCTATAAATTTTGCAATTATTTAATTATGAGTGTGATTTTGAACTTTAAAGTAGGCACACGGAAATAACATGCAACATGTAAAGGTAAACACAAAATGTCAAAATAAATGATAAAGTAATGACAATCTGCATTATGGTCGTTAAAATACCAAATTGTAAACTGACTTAACACTGCATTGGATCTCAAAAGAAGGAGAATCGTGCATAGCTAAATATCAGATCAACTTTGGGAATTCATAAATATTTAAATACATTGCATACATATAGTTATTATGGTACATCTTTTCTCTATTTTCCTTCTTCTGTTCTCTTATTGGTAAACCCAAACTGTAGAAGTTGGTCATGAAAGGACGAGATCTAAAGTGATTTTAATAGCATAAAAAAGAATGTCTGCATTTTCCATTAAAAATGGGACAATACCGAACGGCTCTGGACAAATAAAGCTCATTATCAATGACAACTCAGATTTTATGGTCACGCACAAACTGAATTCTCCATCCTGATTATGGTAAAAGTGTGAGTGATAAGAAAACATGAAGACGAAAATGTGTAGAAGACCAATTTAAAATTACCTGACCTTGACAATAAATGTGACTTCTAGTGTGCTCGCAGAGTAAATGTCGATGAACAGTGTTAGCCATCTTCCATGAAAAGGTCTTAATGTTTTATCTTTTATTCTAAGGGAACGCCAACCCTAACTTTCGACTGGTTCAAGGAAAGGACAAATGATAAATTGCACTTAGATTTGAAGATGTCAAATATAGCACATTTGGAGAAATTCCTACGTTTAGAACAAATTACCTGATAACGTAACCGCATGTAGTTCATATTGATAAGGAATCACATGGCAAGTTGTTTGACTGATAGACCGATACTTTCAACAGTATACTGCTTATTGTCTGCTTAAATATTGAACGAGTGCGCATGCGTCATATGCGTTGTCCGGCTTAGATTGATTGTGTCATTTTGAATGCGCCTTTAAACATTGGTACGTGAGCAGTTAACATTATCATACTAGATTTTGCCTACAGCATTTAAATAGTGCAGTTCTTTATTCATAAAACAGCAACATGGCAACTGCGGGTACAGGCAACTCAGGATCAGATCATGTTGTGGAATACTGTTGTTCCTCTTGCGATGAGGAAGCTATTTCTAATGAAGCGGCATATTACTGCAAGCTGTGCTTAAAGTTCTATTGCTGCCAATGTGTAAACTTCCATGGAAAATTGTTTAAAAAGCATGAAACGTACGGACGGGACGAACTAAACCAATGGCCTGTTTCGAAAGTAACCCAAGATGTTCTACAAAAATGCAGGGAACACACAGATGAAAACTTGAAATTTTACTGCGATGACCACTGTGTGATGTGTTGCAATTCCTGCGTCGTGTTTAATCATAGGTAAGTTCACATTGCAATTAATGCTGCTTCTTTGTTATAATAAAGAAGACAACATAGCAAACTATATACGTACAATGTACATGACATTTATATTGGTACGCAGCTCAATGTAAAGCGTTATAAATTTAAATTTGTGTCGTTCTTATACGTCAGTATGCATTATTTACTTTTGTTAAGTTTAAAAATATATTTCGGCCTATAATCATGAAATGTTTTTGAAAGCTTTGTTGAGATTTAAATACCAACATTAAACAACTTTTTATTTACAAACATTGATAATATAGTGCTGATTTTTTTGTAAATATCATTTATTTATAACTGCATTTATTAATTATTCCTGATTTCAGGCAATGTGCTTTTGTGATGCCTATCGATCAGTCACAGGAAGAAGAAATAACCGACGATTTACAACAACTTCAAGTAAAGATTGAAGCAATTCTTGAACAAATGAAGCAGCTGCAGACCAATCAAGAAAGCAACATCATAGTTTTGCTTGAATCATACAATGAAAGTTTGCAAGAAATAAAAAATGCGAGAAACACAATTAATTCTATTTTAAATAAACTTGAAAATGACACAGTTGTAAAACTGGATGCGGTACTTAACAGTTTAAATACACCTCTAAGAAAGGACGTTGAAAACGCCAAAAGACTCAGTTCAGACTTGAGAGACATCAGTAAAGCAATTCAAGAAATAGTAAAAAAGGGAAAGGAGCTATCATTCATAGCTTACAAGAATTGTATGGTCAGCATACGTGAATGCGAAAAATATATACAAGATAATACTAGGCTTAGGGAAGTAAAAATGTCTTTTAAAACAAACACATCGATTGAGAGTTACTTATCCCAACGACCAAGTCTAGGCGTGATTCTGTATAGCAACCAAGTCCAGGAAAACCAAGAAATCAATGTTGTAGGCGAGGCTATGTACCATGTGAGGACAAATAACGATGAAAAGACTGAAATTCGAGGAATGTGTGTCCACGGTGGTTTATTTATCATAACTGATTATAACAACAAAAATGTAAAGTTATTAAACAGTGACTACTCTTTGTTAAGTCAATGTGATCTGGATTTTCATCCATTTGGTATATGCCATTATTCGCCTAATGGTCAAATAGCTATTTCTGGGAAAGGCCGGATACAGTGTTGAAGTGCCAGAGATAGATATCTCACAAAATTTAACAATGTCAGCTTTCAATTTTCACACGATTGTTGCGGAATGGCGATAAACAACGATGACATGTACGTCACATCAGGCACAGCTTTGTACCACTACACTCGGGATGGAAAACCAGTGAAGAAATTGTATGGATCTTCAGGGGGTAGGATTATTTTCGTCTAACATTTACCAATTATATAATTGCTTGATACGTTTGACTATTGCAATATGTGGATGAAATAAATAACAACTTATACGAAAATAGTTAATTGATAACGTGTGCAGGTATCAAAACTTAATTCATTCATTTATTTATTTTAAAGCACTATCTACACAGTGATTCTTATTTTTCTTGCAGTTTACGATTGCGCAGTTAATCTACGCGGTGACAAGGTATTTGTAACGAGCTATTGGAACTTGCTACTCACACTGTCCAGGGACGGGACTATACTCTCCACCTTTACGGATCGACTTTTGCAAAGCCCGACCGCTGTACATGTTACGGAAAAGGGACAAGTGCTGGTCTGTGCGAAAAACAATATCATACAAGTGGACAGTGAAGGGAAGAAAAAGATAACTACTTTAGCAATGCCAAACGTTACAAATCCATTGTCAATGTGCAGCGGAGGGAAGTCCGTCATTGTTGGATCGAGTAACATTCTTGTACTAAATATTGAGTAATGTAAGTGTATGCATGTCACGAATTGAATAGCATGGTGTGCATGTCATCCGTGTACAAAGCTTACAAATATAACGTATAGATGACAAAAGAATAAATAGTAAAGTGTTCTCAATATGCTGTCATAGAAGTAAAAATAACTGCAGAAATTGGCAATTTTTTGTTAAATCTTATTTCAAAAGTATTGATATGTTGAATCTTGATGAATGTGCAACCATTACCTCCAAGAAATTATGTAATCTTGTAGAATCTGTAACCATGAATAAATACATAGAACAGTGGAAAGATTTAATACAGAGTGAACAAGGTCCATCCGTACTGGTAGAAACAAACTTAGAACATATAGTATTTTTAAGCATGATATTGATACAGACAATAATGTGAAATCTTAAATGCCCATAAAATATAGATCTGCTTTTGCTAAAGTCCGGTGCGGGGTGGCACCTACTAGACTAGAAACAGAAAGATATGAGAATTTGCCTGAAAATTTACGGTTATGTCCGATTTGAAATTTATCAATCGAAAATGAGATTCATGTAATACTTAAATGTTCTGCGTATGTTGACGATAGAAATGTCTTATTACGTAAGGCCATATAAATAGACAACAACTTTTTTAATATGTCAGACCACGATAAACTTATCTTTCTTTTTTCCAATGAAAGTGTTATGTATGAGACTGCCAAAACCTGTTACAAAATACTTCAGTCTAGAAATAACTATTTGTTTAGATAGTGTAATTGGGCAGTAAAGGTGGTCTGTTGCATGTACACTGGCAGTGTCTTGGTCCTGGTCAATTGGTCTGTGTTGCAACCCCTGTGATGACCTAAGGTGTACATGCCATGGATTATGCCTTTATTTCTTGATTATGCTATCATATATTTATATTATTCTTTCTATAAGTTTTACTTGATACTACTGTTTCACATAGTGTACAAGGAAACATTATACTTTCCTAAGAATATGACATAGTACATATCAGTGGTGCTTATCAGTTCATTTCATGACTGACCTGATATGTGTTTAGCTACAGTTTACAATTTTGGCAATAGACACAATATTTAATTTCAGTATCTTAAAATTCTTGTTTTTAAGGCAGTTTTTAACCTTATAAATGAACGGTAAGATTAGCGCTTCAGATATGGCTTTTAGTTAACTGTATAGTTGTTGCAGTTTTGAGTGCATTATGTATATACTCTCTTCAGTAAGTTAGTAATCATGTTGTTTAAATGTCAGATACATCTACATATATCAAGATGAATACATGTATATTACATGCATAGGTTAAATGGTAGTTGATCAGCCAATACACTAGGTTACCAACAAGACAATTGAATCAACACATTCTCATTCTCAACTTACGTGGTCAACCACTGGCTTTGTCTCTGATTAAAAGAGTTTCATTCATTATAGCTCAATAAACCCTCTACTGACATTACTAACTTATACTAAACAACCACACATCTACCTACACTCACTCACTCACTCACTCACTCACTCACTCACTCACTCACTCACTCACTCACTCGTATTCATATCACCTACCTAAGCCCCACTCATACCACTCTAATTTATACAACCAAACTCACTCATTCACTCACGGAATACATGTGCTATGTTTTACCATAAATGTGTTCATTGTTTTATATTGGATTTTGTATCGTCTCTTTTAATTCAAATATTTGAATGGCCATTTACAGATGTGGTTATATATGTGCTTTTATATCTTGTATATACTATGTTTTAAATGTAAATGGATGAGACCGAAATGAAAAAAAAATATATAAAGAATATAACTTTTGATTGTGTTAATTAATCGTTAATTTTCTGACAAATTATGTCCTTACGGTACATTCAAAACTATTGCCTTGAAAATCGTAGCTTGTGGTACGACAATGGATATTGCCGAGTTAAATTGAACACGTAATGGTCTCATCGCGTATAATGGCCGGTCACACATTTTAATGAACCGTTCTCATGAAAATGCACACAAAAGTAGTTATGTATATATTATGCACAAAAATAGTAAAACGAATCCCACGAGGGCGACACAAAATTTTACTTAGTTTTTTTATTTAATTTATTTTAGTTTGATTGGTTTAAGACACCCTTTACCATAAAATACAGTGTTTGTTAGTTTTTATCTAAAATGACGCATGTTAAGTGACTCATTTTACATATAAGGTACTTTTTTATAAGATTACCTTTCACATCAAAGCATGGTCAAACCACAAAAGCTTCTTTTCCCCAATCGCAGAATAATTATGAAAAAAATGTTTCAGTATTGGAATTTAAATGTGTTTTGATATATGTTGATTATGTTGTACTTGTTATATGAAACAAAAGAAACGAAGCTGATGGAATAAATTGTGACAACTGCTGTCCTTGTTACTCTTCAGTATACCACTCTCGCAACACCTCCTTACATCGGACAATAACGCAGCATAAAATGGGCATGAAGTGTATACACTATTCGCACTAATAATGACAAACAAACCATGCACAGTATTTTTTGGTGTCTGAGAAGTTACTAAGCCGATCATATTGGTACACATTTTAGTTTGAGCATGCCATCTGAAAATTAATCAACGTCGATTTCCTTTTTTTAAGAATGTATTGCATGCATACATTATTAAGTTCTTCAATTTTGCTTAAGATTTATTTTTGCAAAATCTGATTGTGAAGAAATAAATATTTACTTAATATAAACTTAATCTAAATACTATTACAAAACTTTTATTTTGATTATATTTTAATCATGGGGGTATTTTTTAAGACCCCGATAGGATGGCATATAGCAGACGCACTGTCCGTCCGTCTGTCCGTCTATCCGGCATTCCGTTTTCGTTTTTTTTTTCCTAAACGCTTTCAGATATTGACCTTATTTAGGTGTGTGAGTCAACCTGCATAATGTCCAGATCAAATTATAGTTTCTTTCCGGTCCATTGATTTTTGACGAAGTAACGGGCCTTGGATTTTTTATCACAAACGCATTCAGACGCTTACCTGATTTTTGGTGTGTGGAGTCTACCTGCATGACTTTCAGATCAAGGCTGAGTTTTGTTCCGGTCCATGGATATTTGACGAAGTTACAAGTCTTGCGATTTTCTCAAAATAACAGTTTCCTTGACTTTTACCTAAAAACTTTCAAATTTAAGGCTGATTTTGGAATTGTAGATTTTATTTGAATTTTGTTCAGTGTTACCGATTGTGACAGAATCACAGACAGTTGTGGGACTTCGACTAAACCTGAATTTGGCCACGCATACTTTGGCTTCAAAGCGCAGTAGGGGCGTTGTGTTTCACACACACAGCTCTTGTTTGAATCTGTGAGAAAGAGTTGTAAACTTGGCAAATCACAAAATTGTGAGCATGTCGCTTAAATCATAAATAAAGGGTTACATTGTTAATATGAAACCTAAGTTAAGAAACAATATTACACATATACGTGCTTCATGTTTTATTCCTAATATTTGTAACTGTCTTTCAAATAAAAAAGTGTTGACAAAGATGATAACTCGTGTTATCTGATATTGTTCTGTCAATGTGAAAATGATAGCATCAATAATAAGGTGAAATGTATTTGTCTTACATGTTTCTTTCGGTAAGTCAAATATATGACACGTGGATATATATTGTTAAGTTAAGTACAGATGTTAGTGATAGCAGTTGCCCATGATATCAGTCTTACATTTTCGTTTTTCGGTAAGGCATATATATCTATGGTAATCTTAATGTTTATTCTATAGATGATACTATATCATCTGTGATAGATATATAAGCAATGCAAACTAAATGATTAAACTGTATTAGTTTCTGCATGTAAAGGTTTCTTTGCGTTTGGTTATTTTACTTGTTTTCGTAATAGTAAAAGGAAACTAAATTATAAACATATCAGGATTTCAAATCGGCATGTAATATTTCTCAGATAATTTAGCTTTGCATTTTTGTGTGTACTCGTCTATCAGCATGAGTCAAATCTATGTAGATGCACATGTGAAGTGTATGTTTTGAAATCTTGTTCTCATTGTGATCTTCTCCAAATGTTGTAAACATACAACTACAACTTTTGCTTAAACTTTGTATTCTTGTCTACACTGTACGTCAATACTTGTATTGTATGTATGTCCTCGTGGGCTTAAATGCCTATTGGAATGAAATAAACTGTCTGTCTGTCTGTCTGTCTGTCTATAAAAAGTAATTTGTAAATCTTTACTAGTAAAAAATGATGCATCGCCTCAGGTGGTTGCAGCGAAGTTGTAACATTTTAATGATCATTTAATTAACCTGTCTTGTTTGTTACTATAATTTTTTACTGTATACCAAAATGATGCTACATAATGATTTATAAGCAAAATGTTTGATGAAAAGTTCATTGAGGTTGTTAACAAAATAAATTAACATTTACTCTTAGGAATTAACTGGTGGATTACGTCTGGATGGAAATTATTTGCATGTTAATCTAGTTAAATCACTGTGCATTTTATTTGAATGTCATTGAATAAAAGAATAAGATACGTTTCATTTACGGGTTACACTATTTTAGAATTATTTACATTAAGAAGAAAATGTGTTAATATATTATAAATATGGTTTCATGCTTAGTAATTCTTCCGATATATTAAATTCATACATTTATGTATTTGAATTTCACACAGGCACTGTCCTGATATCACTAATTGTAACCTTAAATGACGAATTCATATTATAGATATTGATTTTGTTTCTTCTACTTTTAATACTATGTAGATAGCTGTATGATATTAACAATAATTATTCCTAATATTGAGCGTCTATAAAGTTCCCTAATCAAGCTATCGGGTATCCAAGATGAGATAGTATATTTGAGCCTCGCTCTGTGAAAAGAGGGTTCAATGCATGTGTATAAAGTGTCGTCCCAGGTAGGCCTGTCAAGTCCGCACAGGCTAGTCAGAGACGACACTTTCCGCCTAAACTTGATTTTTGCTTAGAAGAGACTTTCTCTAAAACAACCATATCATAAAGGCGGAAAGTGTCGTCCCTGATTAGCCTGTGCGGACTGCTCATTTGCGTAACTTAACGACTCAGATCGGTTTGTTTGTCACTTAACTCCTTTGTAAATAAAGAGTTTCATTTTGAACTCCTGTGAAGGTTATGAAGGCTGATATTTCATCTGATGAAACATGTATTATAACTATAAGGATTTTATGCCCATTTGAAGAAGGCGGCAATAGCAATCTTACTGTCCGTCTGTGCGTCCCGCCATCCGTCCGTCCGTCCAGTTGCCCGCCCGAAAAAAATCATGTATCAGCCATTACTTTGCCATGTATTGATCGATGTTAAAATAGCTCGGCGCCAATGAAAAACCATCCTAAGATGGCGTTTCGCTAAGAGCACTCGTCTCTCTACTTCAAAGGTCAATGTTAAGAGGTTTAAGGACTATTATAAGATGACGTGTTGTGCGTAGTTCTTATCTACCTATCCTTCAAAGGTAAAATGCAGAGGATAGAGTAAGTTGTCAATAATCATGCAATTTTCATTTTTACAACAAATGACCACCATGAAGAGAAAAAGTGTTGTGTGTGTCACCCGTCTTCTTTCCTGAATGGACACATATCTTGTTTGTAAATGATTTGAGTATTAAACATGTGATTAAAGTAATTCAAGCGGTTTCAATTTAAATTGCCTGAAACGACACTTGCAGAAAGAGTTATACAAGGCAGTTTTTAGAAAATATATAATGTTGATCATGAAGTTATAATGCCAATTGTTAAAATTGTTATAACACTATCCGAATCATTCTGAAATATCCTATTGGTATTGTGTGCATAGTTTAAGAATAGATAATAAACATATTTGAATACCAAAACATTAGGTTATTTGACCCGAACCATTTGACGTACATAAACTCACTGAGGGGGAAATTTCATGTTGGGTTATTGACAATTTTGTTTTATTTGTTGATTATTTCAAACAATATTATTGGTTAATCGAATAGTTTGAGGTTTTTAATTTCCACTAAACTTGAGCAAATTATGTTTTCAACTCAATGGATCGGAGCAGTTAAACCAATTTTGTGCCAAAAGCATACTTACGATTAGTATGTAAATAGAGCTGTTATTGTGCTTTTCCCGTATGAATATTGATTGTCGATAGTTTAAACATTTGAATTCGCATTTCAACAATATTCCGTTAGCAGTAAACATTGTTACAGCATAAGTTTTATACTGCATGTTGTAACTGGTAAACCAGCAAAATGACAACTTCGTGTGCAGACAATAAGGGATCTGATCAGTTTGTGGAATATTGTTGTTCCTCTTGTGAAGAAGAAGCTATTTGTAAGGAAGCGGCATATTACTGCAAGCTGTGCTCAAAGTTCTATTGTTGTACATGTGTAAAATTCCATGGAAAATTGTTTAAAAAGCATGAAACGTTCGGACGGGACGAACTAAACCAATGGCCTGTTTCGAAAGTAACCCAAGATGTTCTGGAAAATTGCAGGGAACACAAAGATGAAAACTTGAAATTTTACTGCGAGAACCACCGTGTGATGTGTTGCAATTCTTGCGTCGTGGTAAATCATAGGTAAGTTAACCTTGCAATTAAGGCATCCGCTTTTTGTATACAACAGAAGAAAACTTTGCTAATGTAAAAGTGAAATGTACATGAAATTAAAAAAGTACGTAGCTCTATGTTAAGCTTAATGAAATTTAATTTGTTTCGTTCCAATACGTCTTGCTTATTTGCTTGTTTTAATTATCAAAATATATTTTGTCATATAAGGCATAGAAATTATGATTTTTTTTAACATAAACAGTTCTTTTAAAAGCTTGGCTGAGATGTAAATGACATCATTATAAAACAAGTATTTATGTAAATCGATCGATAACATTATTGATATAATAAAAGAGACTTGTACTCATTAATCCTGACTTCAGGCAATGCGCTACTGTGATGCCTATCGACCAAGCACATGAAGAAGAAATAACCGACGATTTGCAGCAACTTCAAGTAAAGATCGAAACAATTCTTGAACAACTGAAGCAGCTGCAGACCAATCAAGAAAGCAGCATAACAGCTTTGCTTGAATCATACAATGGAAGTTTGCAAGAAATAACAAATGCAAGACACACAATAAATTCCATTTTAAATAAACTAGAAAAGGAAACAGTAGAAAAACTTAACGGGGTACTTAACAGTTTAAATACACCTCTTAGAAAGGACGTTGAAAACGCCAAAAGACTCAATTCAGACTTGAAAGACCTAGGAAAAGCAATTCAAGAAATGGTGACAAAGGGGAAGGAACTATCATGCATAGCTTACAAGAATTGTATGGTCAGCATACGTGAATGTGACAAATATATACAAGATAATTCTAGGATTAATGAAGTAAAAATTTCGTTTAAAACAAACACATCGATTGAGAGTTACTTATCCCAGCGATCAGGCCTCGGCATGATTCTTCATAGTAACCAAGTTAAGGAAAACCAAGAAATCAATATTATAGGCGAGGCTATGTACCATGTGAAGAAAAACGCTGATAAAACGACTGAAATCCGAGGAATGTGTTTCCTCCACGGGGGAAAATTATTCATGACTGATTATAACAACAAGAATGTAAAGTTACTCAATAGTGACTTCTCTTTGTTAAGTCAATGTGATCTGGATTTTCAGCCATTTGGTATATTCTATGATTCGGCATATTCGCAAGCAGCAATTTCTGGGAAAGGCCGAATACAGTGGATAAGTACAAAAGGAAGATATGACACTATCGTAACAAATGGAAGCTTTCAATTTGCACACGATTGTTGCGGAATTGCGATTAATAAAGACGACATGTACATCACATCAGGCAAAGCGTTATACCATTACACTCTGGAGGGGACACCAGTGAAGAAGTTGTATGAAGATTCAGGGGGTTAGATTATGTTCGTCTTATAAGTACCAATACAATAATTTCTTAATATGTATGAAGTTTGCAATTTGTAGATGAAATCAATCATCACTAATACGAACATTTATAACGTGTGCACTATCAATACTAGTAGTTCATGCATTAATTTATGAAAAAACATATGTACACACTTATACTTATCTTTGTTACAGTTCACTATTGCGCAGTAAACCAACATGGTGACAAGATATTTGTAACGAACGCTCGGAGCGAGCTTCTCACACTGTCACCTGACGGGACCATACACTCCACCTTTACGGATCCACTATTATATAGCCCGACCGCTGTACATGTTACAGAAAAGGGACAAGTGCTGGTCTGTGGGAAAAACAATATTATACAGGTGGACAGTGAAGGAAAGAACAAGATTACTACTTTAGCAATACCAAGTGTTAAAAATCCATTGTCAGTGTGCAGCGGATGGAATTCTGTCATTGTTGGATCGAGTAACATTCTTGTACTAGAGACAAAGTAATGCTAGTATATACATGGAACGAATAACATATCATGGTGTGCATGTCATCCGAGTACAAACCTAAAAATATAACTTTTTGATTATGCAAATTAGGTATACATTTTCAGACAAATTATGTCCTTACGGTTCTCTCAAAACACTCGCCTTGTAAATCGTAGCTGGTGGTACGGTCATGCATATAACTGAGTTTAATTGCACACGGTATGGTCTCATAGAGTGTTATAACCGGTCACACATTGGAATGCATCATTCTCATGAAAATGCACACAAACGTATTTATGTATATGTTATGCACAAACATAGTATAACGAATCCCATAAAGACGACAAAGAATTTTACATAGTGGTATCAAGATTAACATTATCACCTGTACATAAGCAGAGACGAATAAAGAAGCTCCTTACTCCGACTGGGAATGGGACTGTGCTCGTAGCTTTCATTCACCTAGAAAGGCAATAACTTCACATGTGCTATAGATACATAACAAATTGGCTTCCCCGGCGTTGCAAGCTTTTTTCACAGTCATGTTTGAAACTGTATAGATATAACTGCTATAAAATGACTAAATAATGCTGTGTCATGATAAAGTCCTTGTGCAAGTTCAAATATGTTAAATCTACGCGTTCACCCAAAGCATATGCCTGTTAATTCTCTTTGCATATATGTATTTTTTTTTCTTTTCTGTTTTCTGTTTAAGAAACATTATTCGAAACTCCGTGTATAACATGTTTGTGCAAAGGGTTGTCGAAGTACTTTTCTCCAATGCATTTCCGATCACTAATAACATTATTTTATTTTATTTTTTGTTTTGTTTACTTTGAAAATTCTCATAAAGCTCCTGTGTTTAATGTAAGAAAATGTGTGATAATACAAATTTAGCTGATGTTGTCCACAGTCAAGACCTTCGGTTACGGCATGTTTATCTTTGTCATTGAATATATCACATTTGCCAATAAATCTTCTCCATGGTAATATTCGTTGAAGTAAGTATAATACGTAACATGCGTTTTGAAGAGGATATATATCCCATTCGCACTTAGCACATCGGAATATATACACTTTTTAAATAATTACCTTTACACGAATAAGTTTTCAGCTCTATACACGAATAAGTTTTCAGCTATACTAATTTCATTTTGAAATTCATTAATAAATGCGAATTCTACTGCATTTCAAGACACATAAAGGAAAAATGGATTGAATTAATTCCTTTTTAGTAACGAAAACAACAATCCTTTATAAAACCCTTAAAGAATGATCAGATTGTTGGTGTTCAGTTGAAAAAAAGGTCACGATAAGTTGTTGTTTAAAATACCATCATATATTTCAAGTAGGTGAACTCAAATTTCAAGCTGATTTGTTAAACATTTAATTGTCTTTTTTTTTATTGCGAAATGGGTGTGGCTGCAGTTTTGCTGATTTTTTTTCCATCAAATAGATTTTGTTCAAAATTTATGTTAAACTAATACATACAAATAATCTTTGAAAAATGACAAAAAGACATAGGATCACCGGCCTTGTTTTTATTTTATGAACCATTATATAGCATGCACCTTTTCAATAAAAATAAAATCTAATTGCGTAAAATAATTAATAACCTATGAAATTGACAAAATGTAGATATTACATAAGCTAAGATACATCATATACCATTTAATTAAATTCCACACTATCCATAAAATGGAGTACGCAAGTTAAGTTTTAAGAAATTAATTTTTTTTAATTTGTATGTCACCCTAAACAACGTCAGGTTTTCACTATTTTAACCACATTAATTGGAAAAAAAAAAGTTCTGTCAAATAGAATTCTGCGAAACTGCTAAAATATGTTCAGCTACGTGTTCATAAAACAAAAATAAAAATGGGGTCAACGCACTTAAACAAAGATTTTCGTTTTTAACAATCCCTAACGTCTGTGAAATTTCATAAAATTCAGCAATTAGGCAAAATCAAAGTACCGGTACAAAGATTGCTAGAAATATACACACACATTATAAATTGTTAACAATCATTAACTGGGATCACAACAGCTTACAAAAAACACACACACAATAATACAATATTTAATTACTAACATAAGACCATACAGTATCAAAGTCGACCTTAATCATCAATAACTTACTGGGACTTGTTCAAAGATTTCGTCATGTTTTGTAGTTTGCGATTAAATGCTTTAAATTGATTAATGTAAACAACGGGACTAAAGAGCTCCAGTATCAAACAAGAATGAAATTAACGAAAGGAAAAAGTTAACCGCACCTGGGATCGAACCACTGACCTTTGTATTAGGAACCAACTCGGTCATTGGTAAAGATAACAAAAATATTGAGTTGTGAAAATAGCATCATCGGTGTTGCTATAAATATATCATCGGTAAAATAAACTGCGGCAACACCTCTGAAATTAATTATTGTCATTGATCCAATATAAACTTCAGCATCACCAGCTGGAAAGAAACCTTATTAAAGCATGTGGTCTTTAATCTTTAGCAAGTAACTAATTGTCAAAGTGTGGAAGAGCACACAAAACATGTTTCAATAGCACAACAAGAAGTAACTCCACTGCTGACATCCTCTGAAGACTGGACATTGGACAAAATTGATAATATAAACGGGAATAATAGCTTCTACATCCACACAGCACAAATAAAACTGTTGACATAGACCATATACATGTATACAATGTGAATTTCAACTGCATCGCCAGGAGAAAGACCTTATAAAGCACTTGGTCGTTTTAAAACTGTATACATTTATTTTAACTCGATCACGTCGAAGCCTTTGTTTTAAATAGACGCTCTAAAGTTTGTTTCCTGTGAATAATCAATACTTTGTGTCCTTGATAAGATCTCTAGAATACTCTCCGGTTGCCTAACACATACTACCAATATAACAAAGCGAGCTAACTCTACTCTTGGATTCCTAAGGAGAAACCTCAGTCAATGCGCTTTAGAATAACGCAAAAATGCCTTCCTAGAACTTTTCCGTTCAAAGCTAGAATGTGCCAGTGTTGTATGGGACCCATTCCACCAAAGAGACATTGACCGTCTAGAGGGTGTCCAGAGATTAGCCGCAAGGTTCATCGCCAGAGACTACCGTTCCAGACAGCCTGGTTGTGTCACAGAAATGCTACACAAGTTGGAACTCTCACCACTCCAGGACAGACAACGCGCCCACAAGTAGACGCTATTGTACAAGGTGGTGAAGGGGCACGTACCGGCCATTTCCATTGAACGCTACCTTAAGCCACGTAGCCTAAACGTACCATAAGGGCTAAACAATATGAGGACTATATCCATCAAAGCAAAGTGTGTAACCTTGTGAACAATAATTTCCAAGTGCTTCGAAAAATGCCATAAAAAACTGTCATCTTTAAAAATTCATTCTTTGTTAAAACTGTGGTTGATTGTTACAAACTAAGTGATAAAATTGTGAACACTTCAACAATAGATATGTTTAAAGACAGTGTATCAAAATATCAATAGTGTAACAATCGCGCACTCCACCACCGTCGAGTAAAAGCCAGAATTGGTTTGTTCGACGTACCCTGTTGTGCGAATAGGCAGCTGCCACGCCTTGAATTTTCAGACCATCATGAAAATACTTCTTTGTCAGACAATCATTTGTCAGATTAATGCCAGTTGCTGCATAATCAATATATAAACAACTTAAGCTGCATGGGCATGTTTGCAGAAAAGATGATATCATCTTCGTCAATTGTCTTAAATTGACCATTTTATGGGAATACCGTATGAAAAGCAAAGCGTGCCGTCTACCACATTTGCGATACTGAATATAGAAGTGCTTAATTTTCCGAGAAACGTGAAAACTAATAAAACTTACCCATCAGTTCTAGTTTATGCGAACGAAGTTTTTATTCACTACTAGTATGTGACAAAAACTAAATCGATGTTTGAGAATGAAGGGGAACCTACTTACAGTATGGTTAATTTACTCAAATTGCCGTCAGTAAAGCTCAAGTGGTCATTATCGGCTCAGGTATTACTTAAAAGCACCCCGGGTACTCTTTAAGTATATTACAAAGTACCCGGCGTAAGTAAAATATACTTAAAAGTACCCCGGAGTATAGTCGGGCAGTTTTTAAGCGTATTTTCCGTGCCCGGAATATATTGTAGTATACTTAAGAGTACCCGAGGTACTTTAAAGTAGTATCTGAGCCGACAACGACCAATCGAACGTTAGAAAACGATATGAGGTGATCCGGTGGCGTCTTTCTGTGTTCTTACCACGACTCCGTGACGAGCTAGGAAATGCTACCACGTCATGATTCTACATAAGAACGACATAAGAACCACAGTCCGATTAGAAGGGGTCTACCAAGGAATTTTGAAATAAATGCCACATTATTCATACATGCAAACTAATAGAATGCTTTATAAATAAAAAAGTAATTATCAGAAGTTTAAAAAAAAATCGGATAAAACCAATGCAATTTTGATTTTAATACAATCATAAATGTCCAGAATTAATTGATTTGTGCTAATTGTAACATAATGTTCATTTTAAAAAAGATTGAAAGCGGACAAAATATAGGCCAAACACCCAAGATGGACTGGGACGATCCGGACTTACACCAAGAATTTAAATCGTTCAAATCGCACTGTGATTTCATGTTCAAAGGTCCATTAAAAGGAAAAGACGAAGAAACCAAATGTAATTATTTAATGTTATGTGCTGGCGAAAAGGGACGTTCGATTGACCAGCAGAAAGACTTGAAACATCATTTCGATAAATTTGAACAATATTACAAACCCAAATCAAACAAAATGACTCCAGATATGTTTCAAGACAAGAATACAAAAGGATGGAGAAACATTCGAACAATTTACTACAGATTTGCGATTATTAATAAAGGATTGTGATTACCCTGCTGACATCTTAGATGAGATGATACGAGACCATATAGTATGTGGAATCCGTTACCAGAGATTACTCGAAAGAATGATCCGTGAACATTTCAAAAATGTCTCGACATTGCCAGAACATACGAGCTGACGAAAAGCCAGGTGAAGTCCATGGACAACAATAGTATCCATTCTGTCGCCAGTGGATCAAAACGGCCAACATGAAACGGATACAAGCCAAAATGGAAGGGACAGGATAAGCACAATAACTCAAACAGGGAAAAATGTGCAAACTGTGGTGGGGGTAGGCATACTACACGAGAACTTAGTCTGGCAAAGAGAAAGATGTGCAAGTATTGCCACAAGCTGAACCATTTTGCATCAGTGTGTTTCCAGAAAAGCAAGGACAACAGCACAAGACCTCAACAAAAAGCCAAAATTAATGAGGTAAATTACTTTTCTGACTCAGATCAAAGTGACACACATGATAAATATTTTAACAATTCGGTCATTTATGATAAGCAAAAGAATCAAGCTCATTATTAACTCAGTGTTGGTCCAAACGAAACAAAAATAATGTTCAAAATTGACTCCGGTGCATAGGTCAATATCATTCCATTACATAAATTTGCATCCTTAGGAATTAAAGGTCCTCTCAAAAACACTCACATCAAGCTATCAGCTTACAATGGAACATCCCTTAAGGTTCGTGGCATGATTCGTCGTCAATGTAGCTATGATGGTAAACAGTCATATCAGGATGTTTACATTGTAGACAGCCCCTCCAGTCCCATATTAGGTTTAGACGCATGCATGTCTATGAATCTAATCAAATTTGGGTCAGGAATTGAACATAAACATTTCTACACAAAAGACTCTGTTGTATCTTAATACTCTGATGTATTAACTGGTCTAGGAACTTTCCAAGAGGAATCTGACATTTGCATAAAACCCAATGCTGTTCCAGTTATTCACTCACCTAGACGTGTCCCTATTGCAATCAAAGACAGACTCAAAAAAGAGTAAAAACAGAATGGTAAAGGATGGTGTAATTACCAAAGTTTCTTAACCGTCCGAATGGGTCAATAACTAGATCTATATAATACACAGCACTTGACAATTAACTGTTTCCATAGCAACTGTTAACTTAATTATTTTTTTCGCATTCATTGTATCAATCATTGAATAAAATAGAATTTCAAAATTAAAAAAAAAATGTCTGGCAGTATAGATGCACAACAAAATTGTATGAGCAGGTGTTCATTTTAGTTTCAAGTTTGTTGCTATACAATATGTTCAATTTCTGAATGCACACCTATTTAAAGAAAATGTGCATACATTTTTTTTACTATAAACATGTTTGTGTTGTTCTATATCTGTCCAGAACATATTTTCTTGATTGTGTTGTTGTTATTTTGTGTCTTTTTTTAATGATAATAAATTTGAAAAAAAAGAACAATACTTGATTTGAAATTTCTCAAAAGGCGAATTGAGTTCTGATGCGAGGGAATCAAACCATAATTACACCATAGGCTCAATGGTTTAATTTATATAAATATATATAATTTATGCATATATGATAAGTATAATTTTAATAAAAATGTTTTTTTTTTAGAATTTATAATACTAAAGGACGCTTAGTCCAACAGAACACCAGGCTGTGTTACAAGAATGTTAGAAGACATGGAGCTCCCTCCATTCCAAGAAAGAAGGAAGGAACATCGGTTGACTTTCTTCTATAATGTGGTTGAAGGGCTGGAGCCAATCTGCCATGCAATTACTTTCCCAGTCCGCAAATCTAAACGCAGAGTTACTTCAAAAACTTCTCAAGACTTCAAAGCCAAAAATAAAGCTGAAAGTTTCTCAAATAGTAATTCAAAGTGTTTCGAACAAATCCAGTGCAAAACTATACAATACAAAAACTAATTCTTCCCTAAGACAAAATTAGATTGGACTCAACTAGAAGATAGTGCTGTGCATGCCAATACAGTTTACAGCTTCAGGTCAACTGTCCTACATTGGGACTAAACACCCTCTCTTCCGTTGCGCAAACGCTGAAAGGCTCTGCAACGTACACATCCAGAGCCAGATAGTTAGATAGATTTTTTATTTCCTCCATTCATGGAGAGCATAACACATATACAACAATATTTACATCATTAATATATACAATATGTAATTAATTATATATGCATATTAATACATGTACATGTATTCAAACAACAATAGAAAGACGATTGACATGAGAAAACAGATAAGAACAGCATATAAACATAGCAATTTTAATATACACTAATGATATAGAAATACCTAGTAGAATGCTGCATGATTTAACATTAATGCGCACGTTTATAATAGATAGTGCTTTGTGACCCGAATTATCTTTTCGCTATTTGTTATTACTACCAGTTAGCGCACGTTGGCGCTGGATTCAATATTAAGTACGGCGACTTGTGATTGGTTGATTATTATTTATCGGGCAATGTGATTGGCTGAATGATTGTTACTTAGCATCAACAGAAATAGTTTACATTCGCGATATCGGATTGCCGTGTGTTGATAATGAACTGTGTTTATAATTAAGTGCAATAACTTTAAAAGCTAAACAGTCGGTATCCTGTTCCTTTCCTTCTGATGTCATAATTCCAGAAGGATTTTACAATTTCATAGGTAAGACATCTTGCATATTGAGTCCGATTCACTTGAGGTACTAATTCGTACTCAAAATTCATCGTACCTGCATGTTGAACATGTGTTATTTCCAGTTTAATTTATTGTGTCCCATCGTTAATGAAAGTTTAGTCTTGCTCAGATTTTGATCTTGACCTTTAAGAGTTGTTTATCATAACAGAAACGTATCAAGACTGCTTTGAAAGGAAATAACTTTAAATTAACACCCATCTGAGCACATTTGTACAGTTTTTTTCAACCCCTAATGTTATAAGCCAATAGGCATTGGCACAAAATCTTCTATTCAGAAGGAGTGCTGTATTCAAAGAAGAATTTTTACAGTGAACACCTGTTACTGGTAACAAATTTTTAATGCCCAGCATAATTCATTTTATAAAACCAATAATTGTCATGAATTTTAAATTTGAATCCACACATATCTGCTCCATGCCAGTCATTAGTCGTGTAATGCAGTAAAGGAATTGATCTATAAATCAACTCTATATGTTAAGAGAACATGTACTGCAGTAAGTGGTGAGTGACGTTTTAAAACAACAAGAAATGGCTTTTCAATTTTTGTCAAGGTTCTAGAAGAGAAACCTTTTTTAAAATATGTTTCCACATTTGTTCAGATTGTTGTTATGTATGAAACATACATCTATATAAAGTCTCGAACAACAAGTATTTATGTGATTGTTTTATAACTGTTATAAAGCTACATATTTTGTCTATTTGCTATTGGTCAAATATCTGACGTTTGGGTGTATGAACACATTCATAGTGATGTATTTATTTGGATATTTAATGGAATTAAGGTTTTGTAGTATTTATTGGATATTTAATGGAATTAAGGTTTTGTCGCATTGCTTTGTTTCTTTTTAGCTCACCTGATTGCTCAGGTGAGCTTTTGGGATTCGTCTTTGTCCGTCATCCGTCCGTTCACATTTGGTTTGTAAACACTCTAGAGGCCACATTTCTTGTTCAATCTTCATGAAACTTGGTCAGAAGATTTGTCCCAATGATACCTCGATCGAGTTTGAAACTGGGTCATGCTGGGTCAAAAACTAGGTCACTAGGTCAAAAAAAGAAAAACCTTGTAAACACTGTAGAAGTCACATTTCATGCCAAATCTTCATGCTACTTTGTCAAAATGTTTGTCTAAATGATATGTTGGTTGGGTTCAAAAGTGGTTAAGGTCCGTTGAAAAACATGGACCAGGTCAAAGCTTGAAAAACCTTGTTTATCTTTAACCACAAAACATGCAGATTTGATATTTGATATGTGACAAAGATTGTTCAAATCATGCCACTGGGCAAGCTCATTTCACAGGTGAGCGATCTAGGGCCATCTTGGCCCTCTTGTTTATATTAATTAACATCACAGGTCTCAATTGTTTCTTTATTTTATTGGGAGACTTCTACATCAAGGTTTGTCAGTCTTCGCATGAATTATTTCTCTGCACTTAACCAGTCGGGTGTCCAGCTTAGAAATTTCACGAATCTGTTTTATCTAGTCCAAACTAAAAAAATTAGTAACTTGTATAATAAATGCAATTTGATAAAACATTAAGCAAGTTAGATTAACACTTGATTCTTTTTTTTCACTGATATTAATATCTGACCACAAAGTGAACCGCAGATCTTCATATGTCTGATCATGTCGATGTCATTGTCCAGGGCTTTTTTTCCTGACTTTGTGAAGCGTCCCTGTCCCCCTCACTTTGTGAAAAAACAAGTCGCGAACTTATCAAAATTGTGAAATTTAGTTTGTTAAGAATAAGTATGGTAAAAGAATGTTTAATACTTGCATCTTATTAAAATGTCCATTAATAATCCATTAAAATCATATTTTCATTGTCTGGACACTTTTTATGCCTGTCGACTGTCTGACAGTCTGTGTGTCCTGCCGAAAACTTTAACATTGGCCATAACTTTTGCAATATTTAAGATAGCAACTTGATATTTGGCATGCATGTGTATCTCATGGAGCTGCACATTTTGAGTGGTGAAAGGTTAAGGTCATCCTTCAAGGTCAAAGGTCAAAAAACATAATCCAAGGGAAGTTACAAGCTTTAAAGGGAGATAATTTCTATACCTGCCAAATGATAAATAAATTTTTTATTTCAAAGCGCGGCAGTAGGGGGCATTGTGTTTCTGACAAACAAATCTCTTGTTCTTTCGACAAAAAACCACTTACATTTAGATCAACAATATTCTGACTGGTAAACACTATCTCAAACCATAGGAAAGGCTCACCACTGTAAATATATTGTCTCGCTAATGTAAAATATAAAACAAAATGAAATGTGAAATGGCCGTTTTTGACACTTTTGAGCCCAAAAAGTCTGATTTTCACAGTTAAAAAAAAATGGCCGTTTTGTCAAGACTAAGTTGAGTCAAGTATTGTGGCCGTGTAAGTTTTTTGAACTGGCCGTGTCGAAATTGTGAAATGGCTCTTCACGGCCATTCTCTAAGAAGGAAAAAAAGCCCTGTTGTCCCAAATGTCTTGTTTACTCTTCAACGTGGCCTGGAAAATTAATTATGTATTAAGGGGTGTTGCTGCAGTTTTGCTGATTTTTTTCCATCTAATAACTTTTGCTCAAAATTTATATTTGAGTAAGACATACAAATATTTTATGAAAAACGAAATAAAAACATAGGGTCACCGGGCTTGTTTTGATTTTATTCACCATTATATATATAACATGTACTTTTTCATTAAAACTGAAAAATCTCTAATTGCATAAAAATGATTAATAACCTATGAAATTGGCAATATGTGGACATTATATAAGCTAAGATATATCATATACAATTTTATTAAACCACAAACTACCAAAAAAAAAAGGAGAACACAAGTTAAAATTTAAGAAATTTAATTTTTATAATTTTTATGTCAACCCCAAAAACGTCAATTTTTACTATTTTAACCACAAAAATGGAATTAAACAAAGTTCTATCTAATAACTTTTTTCCAAACTGCTCAAATGTGTTCATCTACGTTTTGTTATTATAAAACAAAAATAAAAAAGGGGGGTCACCGCACTTTTAACAGAGATTTATTTGTTTAACTATCCCTACCGTCTATGTCAAATTTCATAAATTACAGCAATAAGGCGAAACCCAAGTACCGGTACAAAGACTGTTAGAGATATGTATGCATAAACATTATTGATTGTTTACAATCTTAATTGGGATCACAACAGTTTACAAAAAAAACACAACACTAATTCAATATTTAATCACAAACATAAGACCATACAGTACTATCAAACTCAACCTTAATCATCAATAACAGGGACTTGTTGTCAAATTTCGGCATGTTTTGAAGTTTGTGATTAATTGCTTTAAATTGATTAATGTGAACAACAGGACAAAAGAGCTCCAGGAAAAAAACAAGAATGAAAAAAAAAAAAAAAGAAAGGTTAACCGCACATGGGATCGTACCACTGAGTACCTATTATGAACCTACTCGGTCATAAATGTGTGATGATTCTGATAACAAAACTATTGGGTTGTGAGAATAGCATCGGTGTTGCTATAAATATATCCTCGGTTAAATAAACTTCCGCAACACCCCTTAACATTAAATTTTGTGATGAAACACAAGTAAGCACAATGTCAGTGTCAGACCAGTTTTTTTTTGTCGAATTCCCAATCCCAAATCAAAGCATTAAATTCCCTATTGAAGGTTTAAAAAAACGAAAATATTGGAAGCATTATTATTTTTCAATTTAAAGTATTTGTAGGCAATAAAACACTGACACCAATTTCCCAATTTAAGTCAAATCAACATGATTACTACCAATCCAAAGAGCCCCTGCCTCATTCCCAAATTGGTGAAAAAAATAAAACACCGCAGTCTAATCATGTGACTACCAGACGCAAGCACATGTAACAAAATCACAGTGATGACTCCTCTGAAAATGGGATCAGGCCTTTCCTGGCCATTTTGGGAAAAAATGCATTTTCAGGATTGGGAATTTTTAGCACGGGAAAAGTCCACTGATTTTGAAAAAAACTACTTTAATATAAATCTTAATAATAATCAAAATTAGGAGAACAAAATCATATAAATTATATTTATATAATTTGTTACATGAACTTGAAATCAAATGTAGATATATTAATCATAAAACAAAAAAATGTGAGATTGTTTATTTTTTTTTTCAAATTGGGATTTTTTTAAACAATTCTGTTTGGGAATGAGTCCGTTTAACGGACCGGTAGATACGCCAGAAAAAGACCTGAGGATATGCAAGTATTTTGGAAATCATGCTTGCCCTGAGCAAAATTTAAGTCACTTATGCGAGTGGAATGGTACACCCTTTCTTCACAGTGAATTATTGTTGGTGCACTGGGGCTTTAAGGTCGTAAGGTCTGTTTCCTGAAAACAGCATCATTTGATGGTCTGTCGTGTGCCAGAACCAGGTCGATGGTCAAGGTTAACCGTCAATTAAAAGAATGTAAGAAATTAAGCCTGTCGGGAAGCATATTTTTGTACAGCAGGTAAGTAATTTCAAATAATTTCATAGCTGTACCAAACTTGGCATTGCATAGTGCACAAGAACCAGGTTCCTTGGTCCAAGGTCAAGGTCATTCTTTCAATGTTTGTCAATTGTTGATCATTGATGCATAAAAGACCATCATTATTATTTTTTTGCAAAATCTTTTGCTTTAAATGTTAATCAGAGTATGTTTGTCCTTTCATCATTCCACACCATGAAGATTAGTGGTATATTATCGAGAAACTGATTTTGGTGGGACCAGTATTGAAAATGAAATACACATATGTGTAACATTAACATTTTCTTTCAAATCAGGTCATTTGAGCAGAATGTGTCATATTTCCACAATATTTATTGAAAATATAAAATAGATTATGTAAAAACTTTTTGGAACCAAATACATGTAGGAACAGCAGGTTTTAATGTTGAGATCATCTAAAGATAACTTTCTTAAGCTGTCCTTTGTTGTGTTTAAATTTTGATTCTGAAGTGATTCCTTCTCTTAACATTTCTAAAGTTGGGAGTAACTTGGGACAGCTTGATCTGGCCCTATCTTTGTCTCTTATCTATAATTGACATTTTCTGCTCATCTTTGGTAATATCTTTGAACAGTTTCAAGTAGCTTGTTTGACTTTCTGCCTGAAGTGTTAGGAGTCTCTTTGTTGAGGATTAAAAGAAAATCATCAAATTCCGTACATTGTATACATGGTAGATTTGGAGAGAAAGAAAAAGATGTTTTTGTTACAACTTAAAGGGACTTGTTCACAGTTTAGCAAAATGACACTTTTCACAAAAATTGTTATAGATTCAATAACGAATGTAATGTATTATATTCAAAGCAGCAAAATAACACAATTTACTAAGAAAACTGTTTAAAATACATATGTATATAATTTAATGTTGATTGAAAATTGTCAAGCGAAATTGATAATTTAGTAAAAATGTGTATTACATGTACCTAAGTAGCGTTTCGACTATGTTACAGATTCAAAAGCCTTTGTGATGTCTTTATAGCAAACATGGATTTTTATCGGATTTTGGGGAAGGGCCTGGTCTTTCTTGAGGGGGAAAAAAACGCGCGAACGCCTCAGATTTTGGGGGAAAAATACGGAAAGTCTAAAATAATAAATCTAACATATTTTACTGTTTAAAAAAAATCTACGCAGCAGATAATTAAATTATGCAATATTTTTCTACACTGGATCAGGTTAACTTATATTTTTTTTTTTTTTTTTATTNTTTTTTTTTTATAGATCTCATTGTTTTGGCGAAAATTTCTGTCAGAGGGGAAAAATATGTCTAGGGAAAGATCGGGTCGATATTCAGCGGGTCTCAAAGAAGGATAAAAAACCCGGCAAGTTAACTTTTTCTTCTAGAGGTTTCAGGTTTGTCTGTCGGTTTGATCCCCAGGGCTGGCGCATTTTATTATTTTATTGTTTTTTTTTAAATTATAATTATTTAAAACAATTTCAAAAATAAAGTTTTCTTAGTTAATTAATTGAAGACATATTTCAAAAATATGAAAGTCTGTGAACAAGTCCCTTTAAACTTGTCTGTTTGGTACCATTTGTATTATTAGTAAGTCCAAGCAGCTCTTTGTACAAATTTCACACAATTAACATTCATTCGTAGTAAGTCTTGCCAACTATAATTCCATAATCTGGCTTCATTGAAACGTTCGAGCTTGAACTTATTCTTTAACTTTTGATCTATTGAAATGTTTACAGCAATATTCATGCAAATTGTATAAATGGAAATCACACAGAATAATGTTATGATTTTTTGATAAATTGTCTGTTTCCAAATGCAGACATTATAAGGCATTAACCTTATAAGTAAAAGGCTGTTTAGTCAGTTTAAGTCTACTAGCTATGTCCAAACAAGGTGCTGTACTTTAAAGGTGCTATTTACTCAGTATTATAGTCCACTTTGGATGAAGCAAGTCGCTGTCTATTAAAAGGGTATTTCAGGGTGGGGGAGGGTGTGATTTCTCCTCCGTTGAGCTGATTTTCTCCTGTAAATGTCAAACTTACTTCACAAATAGTTATTGTAACTTTGCTGGATCTATATACTAATGAAGAGTAAAATTGAAATTTGAACCCTTTAAGGGTGGTCGGGCATTTTCCTCCCCTGAGGTGGTTCTTTAATCACACCCACGGTATTTAAATCAATAATAAATCCAGTTTCTGTAAAGCTATAGGCTCTGACCTGTAATTTTCTTAAACTGACTTATCATGTGCTCATATACTAAAATTTACAACACACATCGCTTGTGAGATGGAACTAAAGGAAGCTATTGAACAAAAGTGGCATTACTTTTGCATACACCCTTGTATCAAACAACATGATAAATAATACTTTATACAGCTCAGTTCCCCAGGGCATATTCTCATTCTACAGGCAAAGGGACCCTGTCTCTTCCAGCAAGGAATTTTTATGTGTGAGCCTCGTTCTGGGAAAACTGAGCTTAATGCATGTGCCAAAAGTGTCATCCCAAATTAGCCTGTGCAGTTCACACAGGCTTACCAGGGACGACACTTTCTGCCTACACTCGCTCTTCCAAAGAAGGTTTCCTTTAAGTGGAAAAAATCGTTCTGATTAGGCTATATAGTTGCAGACTGCACAGGCTAATTTGGGACAACACTTTACGCTCATCATGCATTTAGCCCAGTTTTCCCATAACAAGGCTCATCCATATATAATTCCTCAACAGGGGAATTCAATTATGAGCTTCCTTCATATCACAATTAACATGCCCTTGATCAATTGTGGGAAATCTTGGCCAAAACCCTGTCCTGATAATTTGACCTGGGCTTTAATCTTAATTTTTCATTGTATCTGTAATCGTATCAGGTTTATTGGACAAGCTTATTAAATAATTCCTAAGTCAGTTTTTTAAGTGTGCATGACTGTGTGAATGTTACATTTGTTCCAGTGACCTGGTTAAGTGTTTGTAATTTCTTGTTGATCCAAAACAGTTGTAAGGTGAACGGCAATTAAATACATTCATATAAAATAAGTAATGCAATAGGTTCATGTAACATTTTTCAGTCAGTCTGGTCAGTAAAACCCAGGAGTTCAAAAAAGAAATGTTGAACATTTCAATAGTAAATCATTATTATAAACTGTTGGGGTTAGAGGCATCAATGTACAAGTCACAAACTCAATTATTTTATTGTACACTGTTTATGCAAATCACTTGTAGAGCTGTTAGTGTTAAGTTCTGAAATTAGATTTTATGGCAAAAAACAAACATTTTCAAGTTGTTTTTTTTAAGGTTGAATTACATTTAGTAAAAATGTAAAGTTGTAAAAAGAAAAACAGGCATTTTAAATTAACAGTAGATAAAACATACTAAAAGGGCAATTAGGTAATATGGATGCTGTATACTTTAAATTTATAGATTTGATAAATGTGGAAATTGATATGGGTCTATCTAATTACTTACAGACATATATAAAACTTTTAGTCCAAACAAATAAAAAGTGAAATCTGTACATTTTATTGCCAGATATTGAAATATTATATCTGGGTTAAGAAGCAAATCTTTGTCGTAATATTTAATTTGTTTTATTCGATTGAGCAACTTGAAACTGTTTTTGGCATACCTTTTCAATAAATGTCACCATTTATCACTTTTATTGCTTAATGTGATCCCTTTAAATTTACCGATTATTGATTACTTTACACTTATACTTTTATCCTTGCAAATGTTTAATGCTTGTTTAATGAGAAAATTTACATGAAATATGCATTTGTAATGTCCCTGAAGTCTTGTGGAAAGTGGATCACATTTTCCAGTCATCCGGTCAGGCAAATATACAGAAATTCGCCAGTTGGACACCTGAAAGTTGTTGGTGCGAAACTTAACAAGGCAAAATAAAGTAAAATATGTTTAACAGACAGGTTCAACATGTTTTCTTTAATTGAAGAACACAATTAACACTCATAAATTGAGTTTCTTTAAAAATATAACAAAATATAAATGAACACTGTTAAAACTGCTTTAACCATTTTTAGTCACAACACATGGTTATTGGTAAACTCGTTGGGTTATCTTAGGTAATAATAATAATAATAATAATAAAAGCTTTATTTACAGAAGGTTACACATAAAGAATCAATACTTTTTTACAATGTGGCCTTCTTAAAATAACAAACACATATAGGTCTATAACAAGTAAAACATTCAAAAAATATTTGCTAACACCCACACATAACACACATTTTGCCTTTTAGACAGACACACATGAAATATCATTGATTAGAAAATAACATGACATATCATTGATTAGAAAATAAATGTGTTTTATATTGCCTTTTAAAAGCAGAGATAGAGCATGCCATTCTGATTTCAATTGGTATACTGTGTCAAATATCCATGCTATGGTATGAAAAAGCTCGTTTCTTATAACCTGCATTCGCTTTGGTATTTTACAATATCGTTATGGGTGGCAGACCTTAAGTTATATTTGTGATTTTGAGAAAAAGTTATAATATTATTTAAATATTCTGGAGTCTGATTGTTGACACATTTATATATCAAGATTGCCGTGTGGTATTTACATCTATTATTAAACGAGAGCCATTTAAGCTGTAAAAACAATTCTTTGGATGGTGTTCTATTTGGCTTTTGTAGAATGACTTTCGCTGCGCGTTTTTGTAAAACATTCACTTTTGTTAAATTGGTTTTATTAGCGCTGCCCCAGATCGTACAACAGTAATCGAAAGTGGTAAGAATATATGAATTATGAAATAATTTCTTCATATCAAAAGTGAGATAATTTGATATCTTTTTTAGCAGAGTTATTTTACTGCTTATTTTAGAGCATGTTTTATCAATGTGTACTTTCCATTGCAGATGTTTGTCGATATAAAGTCCTAAAATTTTATGGCTAGTGACATTTTCAATAGCGTTATTATCTATTTTCAGATTAAGGTTGATATTTTTAATTTTTTGTTTCGAGCCAATAAGCATGCATTTGGATTTATTAGGGTTTATCATCATGTTATTGAGGGTGCACCATTTTTGTATGGAATAAATATCATTTTGTAAGTTAGTCTGAATTTCTGAAGGATTGGCCCCAGTAGCATATAGTGTCGTGTCATCAGCATACAAGTCTATGTCTGATTGATTAAGTAATAATCCAATATCATTTATATAAATTAGAAACAAGAGAGGACCCAAAATAGAACCTTGAGGGACACCACTCTTAATAGTCAGAGGGGTAGAAAAACTAGTCCCTAGTTTAACGCATTGTTGTCTTTGACTAAGATAAGAATGAAAAAGGGACAAGGTACCATCCGAAAAGTGATGAAGTTTTAGTTTGTATAACAGAATTTCATGATCTACTAAATCAAAAGCTTTTTTCATATCAATAAAAACAGAACCAATACAATTACCATTATCTACATCCTTTAGCCACTCATCAATCAGTCGAATCAGTGCTGTTTGGCAAGAATGATTTTCTCTAAAGCCTGACTGATGTTTATTTAACACATTTGTTTTACGAAAGAATTCTTTTAATTGATTTGATAGATGTTTTTCGAATATTTTGGATATAGTTGGCAAAATTGAAATCGGACGATAGTTATTACAGTCCTCTCTGTCTGAGTCTTTATATATTGGTANATAATAATAATAATAATAATAATAAAAGCTTTATTTACAGAAGGTTACACATAAAGACAATGACACATTATACATATTATGCAGATGAATCAATACTTTTTTACAATGTGGCCTTCTTAAAATAACAAACACATATAGGTCTATAACAAGTAAAACATTCAAACAATATTTGCTAACACCCACACATAACACACATTTTGCCTTTTAGACAGACACACATGAAATATCATTGATTAGAAAATAACATGACATATCATTGATTAGAAAATAAATGTGTTTTATATTGCCTTTTAAAAGCAGAGATAGAGCATGCCATTCTGATTTCAATTGGTATACTGTGTCAAATATCCATGCTATGGTATGAAAAAGCTCGTTTCTTATAACCTGCATTCGCTTTGGTATTTTACAATATCGTTATGGGTGGCAGACCTTAAGTTATATTTGTGATTTTGAGAAAAAGTTATAATATTATTTAAATATTCTGCAGTCTGATTGTTGACACATTTATATATTAAGATTGCCGTGTGGTACTTACATTTATTATTAAACGAGAGCCATTTAAGATGTAAAAACAATTCTTTGGATGGTGTTCTATTTGGCTTTTGTAGAATGACTTAATAGGTGATTGGATGATTAGAAGAGAAGACCAATGAAATGGTAAGAAAAGTGCCTGGTAAAGTGAGACAACTTTCGCAATGAATCTGCAAACATTATCTACAAGAGTGGTCTTTCCTATGCAAAACTTATCATAAAACTGCTGGTAAGTCAGACCGATATTTAAGTGGAACGTGCCAGTCGTAACGAAAAAAAATATAGCAATACTGATGATTGATACTTTTTTTGACACAGAACAGACAAAGCAAAGTTCTTTACCACAGATTCCCTTGTGTATAGTTATTATGCCATTGGTATGCGTTATTGGTAAGGCCATGTTTTTTTATTGCGTTTGTAGCGTTTTAAATTTTTCTTCTTTATGAATCCACATTACTCATGCTGGAAAGTGCCTTATAAGCCCAAGCATGCCCCTGTCAGAAATACTTCTACAGTTTTTGGGCATGGCATCAGCCGGGCTTCCACCGCCATTCGCCAAGTTAGCCAATGGCTGCGAATCGACCAATTTAATAGCTGAAGAAAATTCTATTTGGCTCAGTGCCCCAGATAGGCAGCGTATCTGCATGTATCACCCTATTAAAATGTTAAAAAACGCAATGAAATTGAATATAATGCGTATTGAAAACGCAATCAATTTGACTTTTACGCTAATTTTTAAAATTTGATGCGTAGGATAAAAGCCTCGATTGAAAATGTTTGCTCAATTTTGGTATTTTCTCATAACGCGGCAACTTTTTTATTCATTTGAAAGTTAGCAAGCGCCTGAGGAGGAGCAAAATAGTCGAAGTTATTCAAACGCTATGTTGACTAAATTTCATAGCAAATTAAGCTTCTTACCAAAATATTTCAGATGCAAGCCAGGTCGCAAGATGTCCGTTATTGTTGCGCTAAAAATATGTCAATCGAAAACTTTTTCCAACTAAGTAGGCAATTGGTTAGAAACTGTGTATGCAGCAGTTGAAAGAAGCGAGTTGACATCAAAAATACACGACGGAAAGTCTGTGACTGAAAAAACCTGTCAAAAGTGGAAAAAGTCACATCCCTGGTTAGAAATTGTTGACGTTGATGGGACAGAAAAAAGTTGAAATGTGCTTTCTGCATCCAGTCTATGCAACAGAAGTTAAGCAGCAATGATTTTGAGATATATACATTTTTATAACTTATTTCACCCTATATAAATACTGAAATCATTCTATTTTTCAAAATCAATGGGTGAAGTGTCTAATGCTTATTTTATTTAAATTTTAATTCATTAACAAACAAAGTATATAATAATGATTTCTATGATTTTGTTCTTTTAATTTGAGTTATTATAAAGAGTTATACTAAATAAGTATTTCCCAAATCAGTGGATTTTCTCGCCAAAAAAGAAGGCTTCTGAATTTATTTTCCCAATTTCTTGAAAATGCCGCTAAAATTCCAAATTCCAAAGCCATGGGCTATCTTCCCAAAAAGTGGGGAAAAAAATCTGAACTTTTTCTTCATATATACCCATAAATAAGCCAAATTTAGAATAATCTTGCCATAGTTTGGAAAATTTGGTGTGGTTCACAGCAGAAAAAGAATTGTGGGAAATTAAAAAAAGAATCCTGATGATGATGTATCCAGTATCTTGTAAAAAAATATAAATTAAAATTATTGATTTCCATTTTAGTTTGATGCCTTTGTCCAACTTCACATAATTCATTATTTTCGAAAGAGCTAAACTTGTGTCATAAAAACAAAGACAGTTAATCGAAAAAAAAATGCTAGTACTGCTACAATCTTTAATCTGTATTCACATTTTTAACTTCTATTGGTACTTTATTAAACATTTGTGTTCTTGTTATTGTTTATTTCAAAGAATTTCATTAGTGTTCTTTATGATTATGATAATAAGAACCTTTTTAAAATGGGCACTGGCCGAATTTGAGTGCTTTACATATTGATAATACCAAAATGTTTGTGCAAAAAGTAAACAATAATCAATGGGCCATTGAGAATATCCCTTTAAGCGCTGGAACCGAATTTTAAAGGCCTTTGCAAACAGTTTGGATCCAGATGAGACGCCACAGAACGTGGCGTCTCATCAGGATCCAAACTGTTTGCTATTCTGATAGTATTCTTTGAAAAAAATCAAAGAAAATGCTGATTTTAGAAATTCAGCAGACGACAAGTAAGCAGACGACAAATTTCCCAGCATGCAAAGTGATATTGAATTTCCAGAGTCTCAATGGAGAACCAAACACCTATCAAAGTGGGAATTGATTAAAACTCGATATTGAATATTTTTGACAAGTGTAAACATAGTTTGTACGCTTTTAGGTTTTTACAGTCCCTGTTCTATTCAATCAGGGTAAATTTATGGGTTGTTTAACTGCCATTACTATGAGTTTGTATCAATAGGAAATGTTTATTTTGGTTGTGCAAATATGAATTTAGAGACCTTTTGAGAACTTGAAAATTTGCTACTGCCAAAAATTTAAAGGCAGGGTTAAATTATATTTTCCATGGACTTTTTTTTCTATACGGATTTACAAAAATGAATGTAAGTATTGTAGTTTATGAGTTAATGGACTGGGGTGACAAATAAATTCTGTTTATGTAAAGCTGTTTTTTTGCTGATTTTATAGCCCCGTTTGGGTCATATTCCAAATGTCAAAAAATATATTTTTTGCCAAAGCTTGTCCTTAAATTCCAAATTGATGGTTTGACATTCAGATGTTTTGGAAATAAAAGTGTTCAATAAAGAAATGAAGACTTTTAAAGGTTTTATCAATTGTATGGATTAGTTTTTATGCCCCCCCCCCTGATTCATCGATACTATCTCATGGAGCTGCACATTTTGAGTGGTGAAAGGTCAAAGGTCAAAAAACAAAATCCAAGAGAAGTAATAAGCTTTAATGGGAGATAATTTCTAAACCTGCCAAATGATAAATAATTTTTTTATTTCAAAGCGGCACAGTAGGGGGCATTGTGTTTCTGACAAAAACATCTCTTGTTTTGTAAGATTTTCTTTTTTACTTAATTTTTTTAGCTTGGTTGTTTTTGAAGAAAACCGGAGGTATTGTCATAGCCAGCTCGTCTTTCCGCGTCTTCGTCGTCCGAAAACTTTAACAAATGGCCATAACTTTTGCAATATTGAAGATAGCAACTTGATATTTGACATGCATGTGTATCTCATGGAGCTGCACATTTTGAGTGGTGAAAGGTCAAGGTCATCCTTCAAGATCAAAGGTCAAATATATGGCTTCAAAGCGCAGTAGGGGGCATTGTGTTTCTTACAAACACAGCTCTTGTTTTATTATAAGTGCAATTCATATTGGTCTGGCAGTTGTTTAATAATAACAAAGCACAACATGTAAATGCATTTACGAGTCATACAGCATTTGGTACTTAAATTAAAAAAGTGTCAAGGACAAAGGTCTTTTTTTTTTTTTTTTTTTTTCAATACTGCACCCACAGCCGAGCGTTGGCATCTGCTCTGCGGTGCTGTTGTTTGTTATGAATAATTCTAATGTACACAATGTAATTAAAATTATCAAACAATTTTACTTTTTTTCACAGTTTCATGAAGTTTTACGCTATTTAATCAATTTCATGGAAAAGCCATGAACAGTTTACATTTAAAACAAAAACTTTGACAGATGTTTTGACATTTAATGTTTTTGTTTATTAAAAATATTAATGAGTCAAATAGTTATTTTGTTAACATTGAGAAGAAAGATGTAAAATATTCGTGTAGTGATTTTTTAAAAACGTTTTTTAATTGAATTTAAATATTAAAATGAATCAAAGTAGAATTGAAGATTAAGAAGAAATGTATAGATAAATCACGTCTTGTTAGCATTTTGTGTCATACAAAAGATTACACCATCAAGCTTCTCATTAGTCTTGATAAGCAATTGCTGATTCATCGATACTTCGGTAAATCAGTAATTGGAGACACTCAAATATGTATGCATAATATTATGATAAAATCGGTTTTGGGTTTTAGTATGTGTCCTTTATCTTTATCTAGACACTGTCAGGCACTATTATACTATTCTACATTAATAGATTGACGTTTATGTATGTCAAGTTTGAATATCATTGAATTAATTGTGAATGTAAGCATGTTCACAATTGCTATACATGAAGATAGGAAGATTTTTTTTTTAATGAAATTTACAGAAATGATTCAAGTGCATAAAATGTTAGGGATTTCAAGCTTAATAAAATAAAAATCTGAAATTCACGGAAATAGTGTGAATGTTGAAAGTTTTGCTATGATGTGCAGCTTACGAAAAAAAACATTTCAAGTACGAGTTAAGATAAAAATCCTATAGTTAAAATTGCATACAATTAAATGAGCTATTTTTTCCATTTCTTTCAGAATATGTAACCTCTGCACCATGCTGCAAGTATCTCTAAGTTGACCCCAGAGGGAGGGTTAGCTCCTCCCCCCACCCCAAGCCCCACCCCACCACCCCCTGGGAGTTGAACCCCGCTACCAGACCCCAACAAGTGTTCAATGGCGGACCCAAATGTCGCCAAGTTGACGGCAAGCATAGAGGACCTGTCCCTGAAGAAGCAGTTACCTTTAAGACAGCAGGTAGGTTTCATAGCCAGTTATTGTTTTTTTTTTGTCAAATTCTGAATCTCATTTTTTTTTTTTTAATAATGACTGCCTTAAATTCCCAATTGTAACAACAGTCTTTTCATCATTCATGTTAAAATTCACTATCATTTAGGACAACCAGTTTTTTAATGTTTTGATGACAAAAATAAAATTGCAACACTTGCAGTTAATAAGCCTGGTTTTGGAATTAAAGTAAACCACATTTTCCACGATATTCTTCCCTAACTGCCATGGTATTACATGTAGCTCGGCTTTTTTCGAAAAAAACCCGAGGTATTGTCATAGCCAGCTCGTCCGCAAACGCGCCGTCCGCAGTGTCCGAAAACTTTAACATTGCGCATAACTTTTGCAATATTGAAGATAGCAACTTGATATTTGGCATGCATGTGTATTTCATGGAGCTGCACATTTGAGTGGTGAAAGGTCAAGGTTATGCTTCAAGATCAAAGGTAAAAATAACTTTTTTTTTTCATGTGTATCTCATGGACCTGCACATTTTGAGTGGTGAAAAGGTCAAGGTCATCCTTCAAGGTCAAATGTCAAAAAAACAAAATCCAAGCACCCACAGCCTAGCGTTGGCACCCGCTATGCGGTGCTCTTGTTTTTAAATAAAACTTCATATTTTTCAAAAAGAATCATTATCAGTTCTATAAACAATAATCCTTCGTCTAGCTCTACATCCAGTTTTATAAAATATGTTCAAGTGTCTTGCAAGATTGACCTAAAACACTTTGAAACAAGCGTCTAATCAGTGAGGACTCAATCAAGATGAACGTACACACGGCTGAATGAGGGTCCATCTGTAACTGCGTGGGACTTGTATATTTTTTCGGAAATGAAGAAAAAATGCACTCCACCATTCGGGCTCCTGACTTGGAATTTTCACTTGACAGCTTGACAAATCAGTTTACTCGGTCGAGTGGATGATGCCAAAGGCTGAGGAAGGGCAATTGTCAGTTTAGGGAATTAGTATGTGTGCGCTTTGTACTTGTAAGCCAGCTTACTCAGGAAAAGTGTGAGGTCAAATGTTGGCTGAGATTGACGGAAATGCTGTTGAAAACAGCAAAAAAAATCAAACAAAAAGGAATCAGCAATGTCTTTCTGAAACACTAATGTATCCTTCTAATTCAGATTAATATGTGATTTAGAATAGGACATCCTTTTGGAATCAAACGTGTTATTTCAACAATGCTGAACATGCAGTTTTACCTTTTATAACTGCAACATTTAATTTAATTTTGCCACATTTATGAATAATTTTCTTTATGAAACATGATGAAGAATGTTTATCTTGACAATATCAAGGACGAGTTGGAATCTGGGTCAGGTGTCTTAAAAAATAGGTCACCAGGTCAAATATTAGAAAAAACATTGTTACCACTATAGAGGCTGCATTTATGATTCAATCTTGATGAATTTCGGTCAGAATGTATATCTTGAAAAAACATAGGCCAAGTTTGAATCTGGTTCACTTGTGTTCAGAAACAAGGTCACCAT
>VMBQ01004415.1:0-82335 GCA_007657795.1 Dreissena rostriformis | reverse complement strand
CCGCACAAAGAAGGACGCATACGCACTCCCAAGAGTTGAGGGCACGCTGCATGGGATGGCAGGTGCGCGGTATTTTTCCAAGCTAGATTTGAAGTCGGGATATTGGCATGTGAAACTGGATGAGGACGATAAGAGGAAGACAGCCTTTCAAGTTAAGGTCTTGGCTTTTACGAGTGTAACTGTATGCCTTTTGGATTATGCAATGCCCCTGCAACGTTTCAAATAATCATTGAACTTTGCATGGGAGACCTGAACTAGAGATACTGCCTTATAAACTTAGACGACATCATAATTTTCTGCTTTGATGTTGAAGGCCATCTGGATAGTCGTGATGCTTAGTGGAATATGAATGGGTCATGTAGTATCTGCGGATGGCATTTAAGCTGATCCCATGAAATTAATGCAGTGAAGGAATGGCCTATCCTTAAGTCCACCAAAGAGATTCGGAAGTTCTTGGGGATTGCCGGCTACTATCGGAGGTTAATTCGTTAATTTGCCGCGATAGCAAGACCGCTTAATTATCTTCTGGTGTGACAGCAGACGAAAAACAAACAGGGCAAACAACCACCGAAACGGACTAAACCGATGCCGTCCAAGTGATTTGAAGGCTCAGCTTACTAATCACCCGTTGTTGGCCTACGCGGACTACAGCAATCCCTTCATATTACATACAGATGCGTCTTTCGTTGGAATCGTTGCGGCGTTATACCAACGCCAAGATGGAAAGGAACGGCCTATAACATTCGAAAGCCGAAGTCTGAGAGCAGAGTGAGCGATGTTATCCTGTTCATATGCTCGGATTTCGTGCCTTAAAATGGTCAGTAACTGACAAGTGTCATGACTATTTGTATGGTGGGAAATTCGAGGTTGATACAGATAACAATCCAATTACTTACGTCAACAGCTCAGCCGAGTTAGATGCCATGAGTCATCGGTGGGTTGCTTCACTGTCAAACTATGAGTATACAGTCACCTACAGGAAGGGGTCGTTTCATACAGATGCCGATGGTTTAAGTAGGTCGCTGTATCCCCAAAAAAAGTCATTGACGCCGTCAGTCACGCTGCGACATCTGAAACAATCCCACTTTCGTAGACAATACGCAACCCAGGAGTAGAGTCACCTAGCCAGCATATAGATGTACCTACTAAGTTATTCAATGTATATGCCTTATCGTCTAGAGACTGGGGCAAGGCACAGGTTCAGGATGAGGTCATTCCAACGGTTTTCAATCACCTTAATCACGGAACCAAACCGGGTAAGCCGATTGATCGTTGATTGGTGCCGTATCTGACGGAGTGGTCAAACCTGACGACGTTGCAACGTGTTTTCTTCCGAAAGACCGCAGTACACTCTGAAGAGCGCTTACAGCTTTTATTGCCTGAGGTTCTTCGGTGTGATGTCTTTAAAGCACTCCAGGACGATCTTGGTCACCAGACACGGGATATAACATCCTCATTATTCGCAGAAAGATTCTTTTGGACCGATATGAATACGTTCGTGGCCAACTCAGTGAGAAATTGCGGACGCTGTATTCGTCAAGCGCATGCAACTGTTGCTTAATTTATTCCAATAACCTCCACTTCACCAATGGAGGTACTCTGCATCGATTATCTTTCACTCGAACGCTCAAAGGGTGGATATGAAAATGTACTCGTATTGACGGACCATTTCAGTCGTTTTGCACATGTCTTACCCACTCGAAACCAAACGGCGAAGACTAACGCCAAGGTACTATTTGAAAGTTTTATAGTAAATTATGTTTTTTCCTGCAAGGGTTTATAGTGATCAGTGGCGGAACTTTGAGTCGGCGGTCATCAAGGAGCTATGTTACCTCGCTGGTTAAAAAAAAAACTAACAACACCTTTCCATCCCATGGGCAATGAAATGGTTGAGCGGTTCAACCAAACGTTGCTCAATATTCTTGGTTCCTTGGAGGAGTGTCAAAAGTGGAAATCACATATTTCTAGTCTTGTACATGCAAACGCCACACGTCTCGAGAGAACTGAATTGTCTCCACATTTTCTGATGTTTTGCAGACATCCACGTCTAGCTTTTGACGCTTTTATGGGGCTCACGACTGACAGCCTATCTTTCCGGTTTACAGTCAGAGTATATTATACAGCTTCAGGACCGCCTCCGTTTTTCGTATAATAAGGCACGAGAACAAGCTGCGAAGACCTCGGCAGTCAACAAACTAAGATATGATATTCTCGCTCGTAGCTCTGTTCTTCTTCCAGGTGACCGTGTACATGTTAGAAATGTATCCATCCGGGGAAAACAGAGATTATAAGACAGATGGAAGCGACATCCTATATCGTCATCCGGAAACCCATTGAAGATATACCGGTGTACGAGGTTAAACGGGAACAAACTTGATTTAAGAAGTCCAGGACTCTTTATCGAAATTTACTCCTTCCGTTCATGAGTACAACGGATGTCAATGACAACGATGACGACGACCAATGCAGCATCCGTCGTGACTCAGTCGACACGGTGCATGAATTCAGTAATGCTGGTGATGATAAACGAAGTTCTTTGGACACATCTGCCGGTCAAGTGGGTCCATATGTTATCCCTACGAGGCAAAACCATTTGGATTTAGACCAGTCGACTTCATTGAGACCCAAAAGAAATCACAGACCACCAAAATGGATGACAATTGGTGATTGGAAAACTTGATCTCTAATTGAATTTTGTGTACTATAGTAATATGGACTTTGATGGACATTTTAAAACCATTTATTGGGGTGTTTGTTAACTTTTTTACCAATTATATCTCTGGATAATTCAAAACTGGGTCACGTAGTGCCAAAACCTAAGTCATGTTGTCACATTAAAGAAAAGGTTGTGAATACTCTAGAGGCCATATTTTTTGCCCAATCTTCAGGAAACATGACCAGACCATTTGTCCCAATGATATCTCGGCCAAGTCCAAACCCGATCACGTCGCTAATATAATATCATAAACTAGATCATTAGATGAAATTGAAGCAAAAGCTTGCGAACACTCTAGTTGCGACATTAATTGAAAAATCTTCAAATTCGTCAAAAGCATATCTTTTTCCTGCATGGCTGGATTTTTTTTCAGTTTGTCGATTTGTCAGGGGTTAGGTTAGATAAACATATTACGGCCACTCTCCACTGTACTTCTGATATAAAGAGGTCAGGTCTCAGTTACTGACACATACATATGTACACTGATAATCAGCCTAATATGGAAAAGTGTGACAGTGGTTAACTGACTGCTGTTATATTTGACTAAGGGACTGATGAGTATGGAGGAAAATCAAATGAAACACACCCTAAGTGAGCACACGAAATTGCAAAAATCGAATTGGCAAATTCCACTAAAGGACACATGTATAGTTGTTTTAGTGCACTTCTTAAGTCTCTGTGACACTATGATATATGTTAATGTGCTTGGTATCTAGAACATATGAGCTGTATCATTCAAGATGGGTCTAATGCCATGTGGGCCAGCCTAGCGGACATGGTAGCTCCTGACCAGACTGGTCTTATGCCATATGGGCCAGCCTAGCGGACATGGTAGCTCCTGACCAGACTGGTCTTATGCCATGTGGGCCAGCCTAGCGGACTTGGTAGCTCCTGACCAGACTGGTCTTATGCCATGTGGGCCAGCCTAGCGGACTTGGTAGCTCCTGACCAGACTGGTCTTATGCCATGTGGGCCAGCCTAGCGGACTTGGTAGCTCCTGACCAGACTGGTCTTATGCCATGTGGGCCAGCCTAGCGGACTTGGTAGCTCCTGACCAGACTGGTCTTATGCCATGTGGGCCAGCCTAGCGGACTTGGTAGCTCCTGACCAGACTGGTCTTATGCCATGTGGGCCAGCCTAGCGGACTTGGTAGCTCCTGACCAGACTGGTCTTATGCCATGTGGGCCAGCCTAGCGGACTTGGTAGCTCCTGACCAGACTGGTCTTATGCCATGTGGGCCAGCCTAGCGGACTTGGTAGCTCCTGACCAGACTGGTCTTATGCCATGTGGGCCAGCCTAGCGGACTTGGTAGCTCCTGACCAGACTGGTCTTATGCCATGTGGGCCAGCCTAGCGGACTTGGTAGCTCCTGACCAGACTGGTCTTATGCCATGTGGGCCAGCCTAGCGGACTTGGTAGCTCCTGACCAGACTGGTCTTATGCCATGTGGGCCAGCCTAGCGGACTTGGTAGCTCCTGACCAGACTGGTCTTATGCCATGTGGGCCAGCCTAGCGGACTTGGTAGCTCCTGACCAGACTGGTCTTATGCCATGTGGGCCAGCCTAGCGGACTTGGTAGCTCCTGACCAGACTGGTCTTATGCCATGTGGGCCAGCCTAGCGGACTTGGTAGCTCCTGACCAGACTGGTCTTATGCCATGTGGGCCAGCCTAGCGGACTTGGTAGCTCCTGACCAGACTGGTCTTATGCCATGTGGGCCAGCCTAGCGGACTTGGTAGCTCCTGACCAGACTGGTCTTATGCCATGTGGGCCAGCCTAGCGGACTTGGTAGCTCCTGACCAGACTGGTCTTATGCCATGTGGGCCAGCCTAGCGGACTTGGTAGCTCCTGACCAGACTGGTCTTATGCCATGTGGGCCAGCCTAGCGGACTTGGTAGCTCCTGACCAGACTGGTCTTATGCCATGTGGGCCAGCCTAGCGGACTTGGTAGCTCCTGACCAGACTGGTCTTATGCCATGTGGGCCAGCCTAGCGGACTTGGTAGCTCCTGACCAGACTGGTCTTATGCCATGTGGGCCAGCCTAGCGGACTTGGTAGCTCCTGACCAGACTGGTCTTATGCCATGTGGGCCAGCCTAGCGGACTTGGTAGCTCCTGACCAGACTGGTCTTATGCCATGTGGGCCAGCCTAGCGGACTTGGTAGCTCCTGACCAGACTGGTCTTATGCCATGTGGGCCAGCCTAGCGGACTTGGTAGCTCCTGACCAGACTGGTCTTATGCCATGTGGGCCAGCCTAGCGGACTTGGTAGCTCCTGACCAGACTGGTCTTATGCCATGTGGGCCAGCCTAGCGGACTTGGTAGCTCCTGACCAGACTGGTCTTATGCCATGTGGGCCAGCCTAGCGGACTTGGTAGCTCCTGACCAGACTGGTCTTATGCCATGTGGGCCAGCCTAGCGGACTTGGTAGCTCCTGACCAGACTGGTCTTATGCCATGTGGGCCAGCCTAGCGGACTTGGTAGCTCCTGACCAGACTGGTCTTATGCCATGTGGGCCAGCCTAGCGGACTTGGTAGCTCCTGACCAGACTGGTCTTATGCCATGTGGGCCAGCCTAGCGGACTTGGTAGCTCCTGACCAGACTGGTCTTATGCCATGTGGGCCAGCCTAGCGGACTTGGTAGCTCCTGACCAGACTGGTCTTATGCCATGTGGGCCAGCCTAGCGGACTTGGTAGCTCCTGACCAGACTGGTCTTATGCCATGTGGGCCAGCCTAGCGGACTTGGTAGCTCCTGACCAGACTGGTCTTATGCCATGTGGGCCAGCCTAGCGGACTTGGTAGCTCCTGACCAGACTGGTCTTATGCCATGTGGGCCAGCCTAGCGGACTTGGTAGCTCCTGACCAGACTGGTCTTATGCCATGTGGGCCAGCCTAGCGGACTTGGTAGCTCCTGACCAGACTGGTCTTATGCCATGTGGGCCAGCCTAGCGGACTTGGTAGCTCCTGACCAGACTGGTCTTATGCCATGTGGGCCAGCCTAGCGGACTTGGTAGCTCCTGACCAGACTGGTCTTATGCCATGTGGGCCAGCCTAGCGGACTTGGTAGCTCCTGACCAGACTGGTCTTATGCCATGTGGGCCAGCCTAGCGGACTTGGTAGCTCCTGACCAGACTGGTCTTATGCCATGTGGGCCAGCCTAGCGGACTTGGTAGCTCCTGACCAGACTGGTCTTATGCCATGTGGGCCAGCCTAGCGGACTTGGTAGCTCCTGACCAGACTGGTCTTATGCCATGTGGGCCAGCCTAGCGGACTTGGTAGCTCCTGACCAGACTGGTCTTATGCCATGTGGGCCAGCCTAGCGGACTTGGTAGCTCCTGACCAGACTGGTCTTATGCCATGTGGGCCAGCCTAGCGGACTTGGTAGCTCCTGACCAGACTGGTCTTATGCCATGTGGGCCAGCCTAGCGGACTTGGTAGCTCCTGACCAGACTGGTCTTATGCCATGTGGGCCAGCCTAGCGGACTTGGTAGCTCCTGACCAGACTGGTCTTATGCCATGTGGGCCAGCCTAGCGGACTTGGTAGCTCCTGACCAGACTGGTCTTATGCCATGTGGGCCAGCCTAGCGGACTTGGTAGCTCCTGACCAGACTGGTCTTATGCCATGTGGGCCAGCCTAGCGGACTTGGTAGCTCCTGACCAGACTGGTCTTATGCCATGTGGGCCAGCCTAGCGGACTTGGTAGCTCCTGACCAGACTGGTCTTATGCCATGTGGGCCAGCCTAGCGGACTTGGTAGCTCCTGACCAGACTGGTCTTATGCCATGTGGGCCAGCCTAGCGGACTTGGTAGCTCCTGACCAGACTGGTCTTATGCCATGTGGGCCAGCCTAGCGGACTTGGTAGCTCCTGACCAGACTGGTCTNGTTTTATGGATGAATCAATATCATAATCTTTCAACCTTAGGTCACGTATAGAAGAGACATTCTCACAGCGGTTATTGAGCAGTTTTAAACAGACTGGCAGACCCAATCGTCTTATTACTGATAACTGCCTTAACCATATTAAGAAAACATGCAAGAAGCAAATCACAATCAATATTTATACAGCGATCTTCATTTCATCTCGAATAACAATAAAGGATGTACGTAGCCACTAAGGAGCCAAGTGATACAGCTATTGTCAAGTTATTCAGCAGATTTGACATGACTCTTAATAAAGCTTACTGACTTTATGCTCGCTTTCACAATGTACATTTAAGCAGTCTCTGTGAAAAACAAGCTTACCGGTAATGCATTTGCGTAAAGTATCGTCCCAGATTAGCATTTGCAGTCCGTACTGACTAATCAGGGGCGAAACTTTTCGCCGTGAATGGATTTTCACTTGGAACAGACTACATTTAAATACAAAATGCCATTTAAGTATAAAGTGTCGTCCCAGATTGGCCTGTGCGGACTTCACAGGCAAGTCGTAGACTATAACACACATGCATAAATCCCCGTTTACCCAGAGACCAGCTCATTTCTACAAACTCAATTAAATGCTTTGTTAAAATCTACAAATACCCAATACTGGTTAAACACAATAAATGCATTTTCATAAATCTATAAAAGAGCATTAATGTCACGATGGTTAATGGTTTAAGAAGTTGGCATGCAAAAGTATAAATCTATAAATACCAGTATGTTAAAATAAACAAACTGTTAAAATAAAATTGAATCCATTTAAGCATTTAACACTGAATACTACAGGTGTTCATGATTTTTTGACGATACTGAATACCCATCACCAATCAATAATTAGATCTATTACGGACAAATACAAAAAAAACTGCGGTGGTGAGAATTAACACTGCTTGATTTGAATATTCAAAACTGATGTTGCTTAAAAGATATGAGAATCGCTCTGGGAAGAAGTGGGTTTAATGAATTTGCGTTAAGTGTTGTCCAAGATTAGCCTAAGCAGTCCGTACAGGCTAATCAGTGACGACACTTTCCGCTTTTATAGAAGTTTTCGTTTACAAGGAAGTCTCTTCTAAACGAAAATCCTGTATAGGTGGAAAGAATCGTCCCTTTACGACACTTTACGCATATGCATGAAACTCGGTTTCCCAGAGCTCGGCTCATATTACTTTATACTTAACATGATGATTGTTAGTAAAGCAATGTGATTATTAAACGTGTGTAATGCAGATGTATATATGGGATAGTAAAATCACCAAACAAATCCATATAATAAAAACTGTACTAACACACACCAAACTATACTATATTGCACATAAAAACTTACGATTTTGAACTGGTGCTCCCGCCTAAAGATATGTACATAGCAAACATTAAATTTGTGTAATCGAATAAGGGTTTATTACCATCATTTTAATTAAATTTTTCTTTACAAAAGTTTGTGTGTGAATATTTTCAGTTATAATTAAACATGTATCGCGCATATAAAGCGCCGCGTAGTTCGCATGCATGGCGTAGTCATAAAATGCCACTTAGTTAGCATGTATCAACAGATGAACCTATCTACCAGAGCACATTAAGGTCTCATAATTCACCTTGCACTGGTCTCTTTTGATAAAAGTTAGATCTTTTGCGAATACCTAGGTAGCCTGGGTAAATTTGAACCATTTTGGCTCAAAATCAATGGTTTTCCCCTGAAAGGTCACAGGGACAGGTCAACCCTATAGATGCACTCTACGAAGAGGCTGATGGATCCGTAAATAAACTTGGAAATACACACACTTTTCGCGTACTCATGAAGTGCAACTTAGTTCGAATGAATTGCTTAGTCATAAAATGCCACTTAGTTCACATCATTCGCGTTCTCATGTAGTGCCATTTATTCACATGCATCGTGTACTTATGAAATGCCTCTTGTTGCACAAGTATTGAGCTCATAAAGTGACATTCCAGTTCGAATGTCACTATAACGTTTCAAGTACGTATGTACTCACATTTCCCGTTCTTCACTGCACACACGATGATGATGATGAGTATGAGGAACACCCCAGCTGTCACGAACACAGAGATGATTATAGCTCTGTCGTAAGTGTCCTTGTTTACGTACAAATCGCTACTCGGTCCTGAAAATGAACAAAAAGATGAAATTATGAGCCTTGCTCTGTGAAAACTGGGCTTCATGCATGTGCGTAAAGTGTGGTTTGCACAAGCTAATCGGGGACTTTTCGTTTAAATGGCATTTTCTTCATGTTAGCATGCTGTTTTTTTAAGAACATCTTTTCCAGGCGGAAAGTTTTGTCTCTGATTTGGACTGCAAAGGCTGAGATGGGAAGACATTTAACACACATGCATTAAGCCCAGTTTTCCCACAAAGATGCTCATATCATAAAAGTGAGCACTTGATTATGAACTGAAAGTGAACGCAGAGATTTATTGTGGACTGAAAGTGAAAATAGAGCTAATTTAACATGAAAGTGAAGACAGACATCGATGACTATGGCCTACAAAGAAACAACTAGATTATAATGAACTGAATGTGAACACATTCATGATTATATACTAAACGTGAACACAGAGATGGCGTTTTGACTGAAAGTGAAATACATGCATTAATATTTCAATGTCATAGATACTCTTGCTAACATAAGAATATTGGCTAAACAAGATAGGCCGAAGAATTGGTATGATAACATTTCAATTAAGCACATTACTCTGTAATCGAAGTTTACATTGGTGCAAGACAAAGAGACATATCAATTTGTTAGACATATGACGATATGAAATGTGTAGCATTGTGTTAGAATCGCGCTGCAACAATGCATCGGTCAATTGAGCTGCGCTCTGTGAAACCGGAGTTTAATGCATGTGCGTTAAGTGTCGTCCCATAAAAGCCTGTGCAGTCCGCACAGGCTTATCAGGGACGACACTTTCCGCATACACTGAATTGTCGCTAAAAAGATACTTCCTTTTACCGAAAAACACAATACACGCGGAAATTGTCGTCCCTGATTAGCCTGTGCGGACTGCTAATCTGGAACGACACTTTACGCTCATTTGAATGTGACTCGTAACTACCTGTGTATTCCCACGTGGTGAAGTAGACCGTCTCGGACATACTGACCAGTCCATAGCTGTCCACTGACCTGACCGCAAACCGGTACTCGGTGTTGTTCGCTAGGGTTCCCATCGGCAGCGTGTACATCCAGGGTTCGGTATCGTAACGAAATCCCGGATACGCTTAAAACATGACAGGGATTTCTCAGTAAACGACAATACTTTCCCTGCGCACAGGGAGTATGAGTAAAGAATATCATAACGAGTCATTAACGATAATGTCTCCCATAAAATCAGCAAACATTTTAAGAGATTATAGCATGGACTATCTCAATTTATTTGAAGTGCAATGCCTTTGTCCAACGAGTACACGTCATATTTCCGGTCTTTGCCTTCCACGTTATCCTTAAATGGTTCATCAAACTGCGTCCAGTTCCCTTTGATAGGGGCAACCATGATGTAGAAGGTCCTTGGAAATCGAACGGGTGTGGCACTTTTCGAGATTGTAACCGTCACAGTCGAATATGATGTCTGTTCTATAACCGGCTTTTACGTGATCGGTTTTTCTAACGTCACGTTGTATATTATGTTATTGTAAAGCGGAAATCGGTTTATAACAAACGTTAAACAAATTTGTGGACAGTTTATTTTAAGGATTAACTGCAATCATTGTAAAAACACATAACCGCTCAATAATGATGATCCCAATAAGAAAAAAGAAGTGCATGTCTTTGTCATTGATATAATCGCTGTTAGAATAAAATTCCTGTTTGTGTCATTCAAAATGCCTTTTGATTGTGTTTTATACTTGTATTACCGGCTTGTTGTGTTTTATACTTGTATTAACTGGCTTTAAATGTTGCAGTGTTTAAACTTTGGTTATTTGATGAGTAAGTTGTTTTAGAACATGCGTGTTTTTCGTACTATACAAATGTTGTCACTTCGACGTTGTTTACATGTTGTTTACATTGGTAAGCATTTCATTTAACATCCTTAAATATGATTCATTAACCATTAGTTTCAGAAACATTTGTTATTTTCTTATACATTACATCATCTATAACAACATTGTATTTTTAGTGAACGCAAAGAAATACATTTCATTTTCAATCTATTCTATCTCCAATACGCATGTCATGTATTGAAATCAATAGTTAATGCAATGTGTCAATTGATTTTCCCTAAAAATACTACTCGGTGACCAAACTGACTTCTGTGACAGACGATGTTTTCTGTTCAATACCTTGGGCGTTTACTTTTCTGATACTAAATCGTTTAGTTAAAACATATGTATTTTAAACAAAGTATTGTTAAACATAGAATTTAATACATCATGTGTACTATGTAAATGTACATATGGGATCGGAACATGGTCTTACATAGTTCGTCTCTTTCAGCATACATTCATCTTTATGCTGTACTACGTTTTGAAATACTCCTTTGATGCAAATGGAAATTTGATAGTCGTTCTGTAACATACTAAGTATCAAACTATTAATATTAAATGCGTGTAGGGTATCAGCTATTTAACATTGGTTAAATAGTTACCAGTGTCGTCTCCATATAGGTTAGTTTCTATGCAGGGGCGGAATTAAAGGAATTAGTGATTACAAGTTCGCCGCAAATATATACATAGTTATACATATTTACAGACTGCCTTGGAAAAAGTAATAAGACGTCGTTTTCATTAAATCAACAGAGGTATAACGAACATTTAATTATAAATCGTCTTGATAGATATTCATTTTTTGCGCTACACTTTGTTCGTATGTGTTATATTTTGAAGCGTCTTTCGCCATATGAATATAAATGATTTGGATTTGGTCCATTTATGTTAATTAGCCTCTTGAATGAATGTATCGATTCAGCATTTTTGATGTCAACGGGAAGATTATTCAATTTAAATACAGTAGATGGAAGGAATCAATTTGAATACAGTAACGTTCAGGCTTGAATTGTTTGGACATGTTACGACTTCCTTAGCAAGTAATTGCTAGATGACCCAACTGTAGATGCCAAAGAAATTGTTAATAGTTTGGTGTATTGCTAGCATTCATTTTAAACATTAATATACATGTATGTTTGTGTCTTCGTTGATTGATAAGAAACCATGCTAGCTCATTATAAAGATCTTCTTGTCAGACTTGACGCGTGCGTGCATATATTATTCAGTTTTTGTTGTCTAGGTCATCCTTTTCATTGTGTGTACAATTATCGAAAAACAGCATTTGAACACTAGAAAACCGGTCGTTAAAATAATATAACATAATTTTAAGGACGATGGTTATTCGACAAGTGCATATAAATATTTAATTGATTTTCTTCTCGGTAAATATCGTTTCCGTTGTCGGAATCGTTTCTTTATGATATTATTTATCCATGTACATCCGAGAACGCATACAAACATTTTTATTTGGAATACGCGGTCTTGCAATGTGTTATATTATTTAATTAATATTTACTGCATTAATATTAACATCTTCGCATTTTGAATGATCCAACTTTGTATATGTCATGAAGTGTCGTAGTTTTGAATTAACCCCGTTATGCCAGATATGTTAATAAATCGTTTTGGAAATAGGTATTGTCAATTTCAAAGTAAACAAAACAGGGCAGTTGTACCGAATATTGTAATTTAAAAAAAATCTGCTCCAGAAAGTAATACAGTATTGCGATTCCTTACAAAGATTTAGTCAATTATGGCAGATGTCTGTTCAGTATCATGTTTTGGATCGTAACTAAAAAGCGTCAAGTTCTAGAGATAATTAATTTATTTCACGTACTGACTTTTCGGGGAGAGCATTTATATTACAAAATAATGTAAACATGGTATCATGTATTTCTTCGGCAAGCCCTAACTAGTTTTAATTGGCATGCATCTACTATTTATCAGCACTAGGCGTTTTATAAAAACGTCAAAAAGAATGGATTTACTTCTTGAAGAAAGATATTCAATCCATATACATCATACATAATTTGATTTTAAAAATCTATCTGCGTTTCAAAGCGATATTGTCATTCACGTGTGTCATCATGTAAGCGATCCTTACGAATTGGCTGGTGGAAGTCTCTTAATGGGAAATCTGTAAATAAGATTCAACTATTTATCAATGTTTCTTTAAAAGCAATTTAGTCAGCTGCACGTAGGCCTGTGCAGAGAACCGTTTTTTTGTGCGTCAGGCTTTTTATATTGCCATGAACACAACATAAGTGTTTTTTTGCTGAAGCATTGAAAATGGAAGAACAACTGGCTGTATCTGTGTTCAACATGGATCCGACAATGTTGGCCCTGTTTGGATGAATATTACATGGTAATGAAGAAAATATTTAAAAGCATTTTGAGAAAAAGAATATTTGAATGAATATTGTTTTATCATATAACATTTATACTTCGTGCATAGACATTGTGGCTGATAACATTGGGCCATAACTGGCATACACATAATACGTGTAGGAGTAATTGACAAATTACTGGAGCTCTATATGCAGTCATGATACCTATTTAATGTACAACATTATGATATGCTGAAACGAACGAGATGAGCCATACAAGCTGACATGATACGCGTTTTGCATTTACATATTGCGAATTGAATTTTATTAAACTTTGCTCACGCCGTTTCTCACAGAACTCTTTAAGGAGGACAATTCGCAATGTGACATATTGACAAAAACGGAAGGACAAGACAACTAGAATAGACAACTGTTTGCTAAATGCTTACCGTAAGCGTCCGTTTAACGATGATAATTCGTGGAAGTATATCACGAGATGTAGTAAAATATTAATAACGTTTTTGTATTGATCGTACTCCGATTTTGCTTTAAAAAAAACAGCACAAGAAGTATTTACAATGTCATGCTAGGATCTATTTCAACGAAAAATGGTCTCTATTTCGCTATTTATAAAAGGCATTTGCATTAACAAAAATATTTTAATGATAAATTATAAACCGATTATCACAAGTTAAACTATTAAGGCTCTTTTTGGTGGCATGTCATTTAAATGTCCAGCGGAATATGCATACGCAGCTTACGGCAAAATTGCTGCCATTAATATACGATACGACATGCTTTTTTTTTGCTACAGAAGACTATTGTCCTAAGCAGATCAGACGACAATTAAAAGAGAATCGTTTTCAAAAATCAAACAGGTGATGTACATATTAAACGTAGAAAAGAGTCGAAAAAACACAAGGACCTCCTGCTATCTTACGATGGAAAACTGGACAATTTGTGCCCTGAGGGATTGGAATTATAACTTTTAAGACAGGGACCGGCTCTTTTGAGTTCATATTTAAAAAGAAATCACTGATCAAATATTGTGTTTTATAATATTTTAGGGTGCAATTACTATAATGCTCACGAATGATAATTTCGCTAAGAAATGTAAGAAAAATCAGGTTTAACGCAAAACGAACAAAAACAAAATAAAGTACAGATTTTCGACTTTTAAATATTTCAGCACATCAACTCATGTCATAGCCAAAATTCAAGTTCCTTTTCATGACCTACAATAACGAATACGTTAGACTATTAAATTATTAAATTTAGTCGTGTTTTAAATACATATTATATATAAAAAAAATTGTATCTTATTTCCGTTCACTTCATATTTGCTTTTTTATAAGCAAACGGCTTTATGCTACATGCCTATCGCTTATCTGTTAATTTCCTAAATCTTAACTGCGATACGCCTAAATATAAATTGCTTTTGAAACTTACCTTCAATATTATCGCCGACTAAAACTTTCAATGTATCTATGATGTATTTTGCCCAATATTAGTGAATTATTTTATATGACTGTTCTGAATGTGCATGCTTGAAATTATGTCACTATGTTTGAGTGTTATTGTTTTAAATTGTTATTTCGAAAATACGGACTCTTTCCATACACGCGATAGTTTCTAACGCCATAAGCACACCATAAAGGAATTCATAGGCCGTACACCACTTTAAGAAAAGTAACAGTTGTTTGATCTGAAAATATACAATGATCATTTTTACTTCATACATTAAATTAAATAAAAGAGTGCGTTTAAATATTTAGGGATAAGAAATGAATAAATCTCGATATCGATGTATCGAAGTTGACTTATAGCATCACGACACCGCGTCTGGTCGTCTGGGGCGACAGTAATTTACTATTGTAATAGCGCCATGAGTATACACTCTGGTTGTCTGTGATTGTAGCAGTTTCACCATGAAGTTCTTAGTCTGGTCGTGCGCGTTTGCTTGGTCTTATGGTATCGCACTGGTGCTTTTAATAACGAATGAGGACAGGTTCGATCCCTGTTCAAAATTAATCTCCAATATGATCTCTCGCCTGAGACGGGCACTTACACGTTTAATTTGGTCATATAAAAAACAAGCAACATGTAAACATGCATGAGATACAATTCACATTCAGTGAAAACAGCTAAATGGCCACAGTACAATGTCTAAGTAATACAATGTTTCAAAAGATTATGCTAATCATGACTTTATCGTTTAGCTGCATTTTCGATAGTTTATTGCTCGACATAAGCCTGGTATATCTTAAATATGAAACTACTGTTAATACGAATGGTTAATCTTTTTACCGAAAGTGGAACCTTTCTGTCTAAGACTGAATCATATACATGTATACTATTTGGGTCTGTTTTCAACTGCCCATTTCACGAACAAACAAAGAGTATAATAATTGTATTATTTATAATTATGCAGAACATAAATAAATACTACATGCATAAACTACATTTTAACGTTTTGTATTGATAGTATTTGTACTGTTAATATACAAAAATTGCAATTATTTGAACATTTGAAACATTCCATAGTTGACAAAAGACCATTGACTTTTATTTGGTCTTTAGTATGTTGCATGTTAGGTTATAACAAAGGTATATAGTCGTTCCATAACGTTCCGATTCTTCAATATTAGGATTACTTTAATGCCCTTACAAACAACTGTTCACAAAGTCAATTTATCCGGCATTTTTTTAAAATATTAACGCCATATTTTGATCAAAAACCAGGTACAACTGCATCTGCTGAATCAATCTGTAACATTATGTAGCGCATATAAGTTATTTATGTAAATTTAATATCGATTTCATAAAGTTACCATCCTAATTTCTAATTCATACAAATCTCGCAACAGCGTAGTAAATTTAACATGCATCTTATTAACGCCTGTCATGTGCTTTTAGTGTTGGGCACTATGCATTTCTTCAGTCATTATGTGAAGCCTGTGTTAATGCAAACAGGCTATGTTTATCACGGGTCACTTTTAACAATATTTATTGCACATATCTTAAGCAAACTGAATATCTTAATATATCTCCACGCAGTGATCTACATGTTTACAGGAGTCTCAGGCTTATGCAGTTCTATTTTTTGTCTGTGACATACTCATCCAATATGAACAGTGCCGACAATTGTGCTTAATGTTTTCCCAGTGAACCGAATTTCAGTTACTGTAAGATGTCAAACATATACCGTCAGACTCAAATATGTCAACCATTGTTCGTTCCATTTTGTCGACCTCTTCTATATTGTCTTAATACTTAACAATTTGTCGAAAAATATAAATATTAAAAACACTTTTTATATATATTAATCAATGGTAAGAAAACTATTTATACAAACAAGAGATTTGAGTTGTCATGTTGATGATAACGTCAACGAAATATTTGCACGCATAAATTGCTGAGTATAATGTTGGTTGTTAAAAAATGTAAATGTTTCATTCGTCTCGATGTCGTTGGGATAACACATCAATATCTAACTACAGGGTCAGTTATGTCCTGAAAAATAAGTGAATAACATATACAAGTATATATAACGAGATATATTATATATATATATAATTGACGTGCGACGTGACAAAATCCACCTTATGGTCAATGGGAAGTAACTGAGTAAATCGTCATGAAACGACGTCGTTAAATTCAAACACTATTTATATCGCCATTTTAAACACGGAAGTGTATTTCTGTTTACGTTCACTGTCAAAATTTTAAGGAATATGTCACAAGAAGAAGAAGAATTGCAGGTAAGACTTTATGATTTTTACTTGTAATATTTAAACCGTTAAACCTTTAATTTCCTTCTAAAAATACACAGTATTTGTTTTTGATTTTTGAAAAAAAATAAATCAGGTTGGAAACGCAGTAAATCAAAAACGATTAATTTTTTTCGTGTTTTTATATTTCGATTTTTACAATATATTTTAAATTCGGTATAGCTAAGCTCTTTTAGCCTATGGATGTTGTTCAAAATTAGAGATTACGTATATTCAAGTTGATTAAGATCGGACTAACAAGACAAGTTATTAATCTTAAATATACTGCTTACTTTGGAATGTGTTCATAGCGCAGTCGGTAGGCGCGCAGTACTTAGATATATTGAAGATATCGCGTATTTTGGTATAACGAAGATCGTGGTTCGATACTCCACGGGGACAAATTTTTTTTCGTCTATTCATTGCAAACCGCGTTGAAACAGAATTGTTCACCGTCAAATGTACACCATACATAATATTTTTACATTTTGCTTTCGCAGGAACTGGAATCGCTACTCTCGGATCACTTTGGAAGGACGCCCGCAAATTCCCAAGAAATACATGAAGAAACATCCGAAGACAGGGATGAACAGTCTGACTTTCCTTTAGAAGAGGAGTGTGAAGTTGTCATTGGGGGTCGTGCTAGGTCGTACCTATCCTCTGTAGACCAGAATTCTGCTGAATAAAGCAGCGATGTAGAGTATGAAACCCATAATGAAGAAGTAAGTGCGAGAGATTTTATTAGAAATGGATGCGGCTGTCAATTACGTTGTAATACAAAATTCAGCTATGAGGACGTCCTCTTCCATATGCTTGATGTACAGGCGTTAGAAACCCAAGAAAAGGATTTGAGTATAATGGCACTTCTTAAGGTACCAGACACCGAGAGGAATTCCAAGGGTGAAAAGCGACTGAGGATTCGGCCAACATTTCGGGTAAATGGAATGGTAGTATGCCGACAGACATTCTTACTATTGTATTGTCTTTCTGTAGACAAACTTAAGGCTCTCCAAAAACATGTTCGTGAAAAGGGTGTTGTGCCGAGAGTCCACGGCAATACTGGAAGAAAACCCGCTCATGCCATTTCATATGACGATGTTCTGCGCGTCGTTCGATTTATACAGAATACGTCTAATGAAAGGGGTATTCCTCAGCCTGCTGCTCCGCGAGGCATTGACAATTTCCCTCTTGTTTACCTGTCTGCGGAAACAACCAAATTGGCCCTGCACGAAGAATACTCTACAACATGCACAAATCAACAGGTGCGTGCTCTTCGACTGACGGCCTTCAAAGATGTGTNTATGTATGGTGGACGAACCAGTTATCGAACACCTAAGAAATTACGTTAAAATTGTCTATTTTGAAAACACTGAAAATAACAAAAACAATTTTTTTAACAAATGACTAACAGATCAATAATTTAATAACTTGTCTGTAAAGTTTTCCAGCAAATATCCTTCAACAATTCATGACAATGATTCCCTGGCTATTGTCACCTCTAGCAGACAAAATAAAATGGCGGCCCATGTAAACATGACCTATTACCGGACAGTTCATAAATACTACTCCAGTGAATTTAAACAAACATGGCTATCATATGACCCGGACTCGGCGAAAAAATCTGCGTCTGCTGCAATCAAAATTGCAAACGGAAATATTCTTTTTAGTGTGTAAATGCACATTTTGATAAATGCATTCAAAAAGTAATAGCAAAAAACACATAAAACCGTGTTAATAACAATACATGCATTTCTTTTACAAGTTTTCGGCGCATTTGTTTCAAGCTTAGTAGGCAAGTAGGTCATGGACTTCATGTACGACCATTGGTTAATGGATGTGACGTCATGCGCACTTTTGAGCATGCACATACAGAACCAAAACAAAACGTCCGATAATAGGTGCTGTTCGATAACAGGTACTTAGACTATAAAAAGACTTGCACATGGGTCAAAGGCCTTAATTTCCAAAGACTGTTGTATTAACATAATCATTCATGTAGTTTTTCACTGAAATCCGTAGCAGATGGGACTCATGGATCGATTGAAGCCACCAAGTAAGATCATCAGCCGGGATTAACAGATATTCCTCCCTATGATATGATAACAGATTTTCTTCTGATGTGTCACAGTGCTGATAATAAAGCACAAGACGGATCCCTATCAAGATGTCGCCACGATTTAAACATTCAATCTTGTCACATATGGACACATTACGATGTCTTGGATACATCACGAGACATTTGCGCTAATGTTAATGTGAAATGGGGGAAAATGAGCAGAAATCTGAAGGCTACACCTTTATAGCCAAGAATTGTGTTATGATTGTGTTGATTGGGTTGTTTCCTTGACTATGAAATTTATCATTTTTTAAATTTTAAATATTTAAGCCCCAGTTCACTTAAAATAATTCAATGTATGTTAAAATGGCATTTGTTCTTATGATAAAAAGATGTTAATCATACTGAAAACGATTTCATTTGTAATGAATAGGGCTGTGACGGGAACCCGAATTATCCGATGATATCGGATCCAACTTCAGATTTGCGGGTACGGATCCACCCCTGGATATTTTGGTTCCGAATATTAATTTTCATAGTTGTATGTAACCTAGCGCTGTTTTCACAAGTATTTTTTTTATACAGACTGGTTCTGTTTAAAAGATAAAAGATACGTATAATAGTCGATATATATGGACGTGTGACAGTCAAATAGCAGATCATTCGAGATCATTCGGCTTTTAATGAATAAATTACCGATTTTCGCGACATGTCGGGTCNCAAGACCCAACACAATTGTTTGTTTGATATTTATTTGTGTGGTTCATTACGTGTGTACAGTCTACCTTCTTAAACATATTTATTGGGTCTCAGTTTCCCTGTCCGGTCATGTATATAAACACCCTGTTTCGTGTATATTTTGTATATTCCCGGTACACTTTGCGCATGCTCAACACTGCAGTTCTGGGCTGAGTGAAGGTTACGCATGCGCAAACCTACTTCCATGTATCATCAAAAAATGGGGGTGGGCGAACAGGGGGGACGTGGATTTTTTACACTGGCTTGTTAATTAAATTGTAATGTCTTGCGATGCAGGACTGGTGATAAGCTGTGACATGAACAACTGAAAGCGGTCTACAATTGGATCTAAGTGCTGAGAAAAAACTTTTAAGCCATTTTTTTTTATATTTTAATGACTACATTTTAACATGATTACTTCTACAAGAATGGACGCCATCTTGAATGTTTACGAACTTTTATCCATTTAATGCGGTGGAGAAACTATTTTATTCGTTGTGTACGTTTAATGCGGTGAAGGAACAATTTTATTCGTTGTGTACCAACAGAAGTTCGGTTCCCCTACGAAGGTGGATAAAGAGTAAGCACAGAACATGGCGACTTTGCGAGGTAAGAGCATGTTTTGGAAACTTTCACACGAAAATGGCGTCCGAAAGATCACATGGATACATTCAGCTGAAAAAATGTGTTCATTTATTCAATTGTACGGAATTTTGCATATACAATGGGTACAGTTATTTTGTAGATGAACACAATAATGTTTTTTATTTGTTCCAGTTCAATGAAATTAAAGAAGTTGCAAATTTTGTTTTCACCAGTGGGTTCAAATGAGCCATCGTTGACAAATGCCTTAAGGCCATTATAATTTATCAGTGTTCTCATATTTACGAAGTTACTAAAAATATATTTCTACTTTAAGTAAGTTGTCTACTTTTGTTTTCTGTGTTGTGAAATCTTGTTTGCAAAGTTTTAAGTTAAGGGTTTTCAGTGGAGTGACATTCACTGAAAAGGAGACATTTTTGACATCGGGTGACTGTCACCCAAACAGGAGACTAAATTGTATAAGTATCCATCAGTACCCCGATTGAGAGACTTTCACCTATTGTGCATGTTTGCTCTGGATTGGAAGACAGATGCCTTAATTATCCACAAAATGTGTTTTTATTGTACATCAATTTATCTACACCAATATGTTTAAAATATGTTTTATTCTAGTAAATATTTTTACATAATGTAATTGCTAAAATAGCATAATGGTTCATATATTGGTAGTTTAAAACTGAAAAGCATTAAAAGTAAAATGTTAACATGTACACATTGAAATTAAGTGTGGCTCTCGTGGAGGCGGATTGAAGATATGCTCTTTCTAGAAAAAGCGATTTTTTTGTCCCTCAGGAAAGAGTACCCGTACCGGTCCAATTGGGAAAAATTGAGTCGTGAAAACCTCAAAATTGGGAAAAATCGAGTCGTGAAAACCTCAAATTGGGAAATTGGTGTATCTGATTTTTTGCTCCCATATACTTTTACATTGATAACTAAGTGTTTTCAAGTTGTCAATATTATATTAACCTAGGTTCAAGCCATAGAGCTGCATAAGGAAACAAACTAAAAGCTGCATTTCTCCCAAAAAATTGGAATTTTTTGGACAGCAATTGGAAAATGTGTATTTTTTTCGTAATAGGGAAAGTGCCGTTTACCGGTACATTATGAAGAAGGAAAGAAATCGCTGTTAAAGATAGCAACTTGATATTTGGCATGCATGTGTATCTATTGGAGCTGCACATTTTGAGTGGTGAAAGGTCACGGTCATCCTTTAAGTTCAAAGGTTAAAAAAAAACAGGCGGCGCAGTAGGGGGCATTGTGTTTCTGACAAACACATCTCTTTTCAATAAAAAAATATATCTCGTCGTTGACATTTTAATTGTGTGGGAGGATAATGTCATCCATGTAATATTTTTAAGAGTTTTTCAGTTGAAAATCCTGGTTATTAGAAATGTGTTTTGCTTCGGGCGGCGTCAAACAGGTGGTTTCCGGTCAATTACTCTAGTGTGCTTATACCAATCTTGATGAAACTTTGGCAATAGCAAGCTTGCATGGAGATCTAGCTTGGAATTGTATTATGGGCGTGTCGCGTCAAGATCAACGTAGCTATTATTATTAATGGAGAAACCGTTTCTGTTCAGTCACTCAAGTTTGGATTGAGATATTGCTCTGACATTGTGTGTAGGTAGCTAACATGATAAAGACATAGATTGGGATTGCATTTGGGGCCAGTTGTTGATAAAATCAGTGTCAGTTTTAGTTTTACTTAAAATAGAAAAATGATTTAAGGCAAATAACTTTAAGTTAAGATGAAGTCATGTATTGAAAGGTTTCCATATGTTTATAAATGCAGACCTTAGTAGCATTGCAGGGCCAGAACTATTTAGGTCAAGGTATCTGTAACAAAAACTACTACAAACATTCTGTGCTCAATGACTTGCCTTTGGATTGTAGTAGCTGAAAAAGCTTGAGATTGTCTGTGACCTGTAGGATCAAGCTTAAAGTCAGTTATTTAAAATAGAATTACTGTTTTCCGCTGAGTACCGTGTGTAATGATGGAGGTATTGCGCTGAAATGTTGTGTGTAGGTAGCTGGCATGCAAATCCAGATTTGCATTTCACAATTTATTATGCCCCCTGTAGGATGGCATATAGCAGTTGAACTTCCAGTCTGTCTGTCAGTCTGTGCGTCCGTCCGAAAACTTTTACATTGGCCATAACTTTTGCAATATTGAAGATAGCAACTTGATATTTGGCATGCATATGTATCTCATGGAGCTGCACATTTTGAGTGGTGAAATTTCAAGGTCAATGTCATCCTTCAATGTCAAAGGTCAAAAACAAAATCCAAGGGAAGTAACAAGCTTTAAAGGGATATAATTTCTATACCTGCCAAATGATAAATAGATTTATTTTATTTCAAAGCGGCGCAGTAGGGGACATTGTGTTTTTTTACAAACACATCTCTTGTTTTAATTAAATAAATAACTTGAAGATTGAAAAGCTGGTTTTGTGCTGTTGCCATGTTTCTTGTTAATAAGATGAGAAGTCTACACTCTAAAAATTAAGGTAGCGCACCCGTAATGGACACCTTCCGAATATAATATAATGTATTATTTTCTTAATCAGCATCATTTCACTGAACTACATGCACATTTTTTAGGTAGGCTTTTCAGGCTTTAAAAAAAAATATATACTGATTTTTTCAAAACCATCCACACGCACGGCTTTTGTCCAGTATATTTGCACCCCTGGAGTATATGAAAGTTCCATAATTCATCCAGATTTCCAAATATGGGCATGCAGTTGGTGTGTACAGATGCAGTAAAGGTGTTTAAATTTTAAACAAGATGAAATAAGTATTCTTTTACAGACGTTTATTTTTTACTCATCATTTTTTTGAAAAAAATGAGCTATTGTCAACACCTGAGCGTCTGCGTCGGCGTTTGCATCCGGTTAAGTTTTTTTGTTTAGGTCCACTTTTCTCATAAAGTATCAAAGCTATTGCATTCAAACTTGGTAAACTTACTAACTATCACGAGGGGACTGGGAAGGCAAAGTAAGATAACTCTGGCTGGCATTTTGACAGAATTATGTGGCCTTTTTTAACTTAAAAAATAAAAATAAATGGTTAAGTTGTTTGTTTAGGTCCACTTTAATCCTGACGTATCAAAGCTATTGCTTTCATACTTGCAACACTTACTAACTATCATAAGGGGACTGTGCAGACAAAGAAATGTAACTTTGACTGGCATTTTCACAGAATTATGGCCCCTTTTATACTTAGGAAATTAAAACTTTTGTTAAGTTTTGTATTTAGGTCGACTTTATTCCTAAAGTATCAAAGCTATTGCAACACTTACTAACTATCATAAGTTATATCATACATATATATGTAACTCTGACTGGCATGATGACAGAATTATGGCCCTTTTTGACTTAGTAACTTTAAATATTTGGTTAGATTTTTTGTTTAGATCCACTTTACTTCTAAAGTATCAAGGCTACTGCTTTCAAACTTCAAATACTTTCTTACAATTTTGAGGGTACTGTACCTGACAAGATAAATTTGACCTTGACCTTTAAATGACCTTGACTGTCAAGGTCAAATTATTAAATTTTGCTAAAATTGCCATTACTTCTTTTTTTTTGATCAGATTTGATTAATACTTTGACAAAACAACACTTACCTGACATACCACAACCGACCCCCCCCCCAAACCATCCTCCACGCTCCACCCCAGAACCCCCCATTTGTTTTTTAAAAACACAAATATTTATTTTGATGACTTTATTTTTGAAAGCATGTCTAACCATTCCACCCAAGAATCCCCCCACACTTTGTTTTCATTTTTGTAAGATAATGTAATAAATGACCACACCCCCACAATTTTCTAAAATTGACATAACTTCTTTATTAATGATCAGATTTGATTTATATTTTGACAAATAGGTGAGCGGTCTGCATCCGCTAGGCGGTGCTCTTGTTCATAACGTGTTATCTATAGAAGAGCGCCAGGAAATGCAAGTGGTTTCAGCCAAGTAGAAATTGGGTTGGCTAAAAACAAAGTGTCATAAAATTCAAAATAGCTTCATTTAAGTAATATTTTGAACATAGTTTTTAAAGATACACTATATACAGCAAAAATACCAAGAAATAGACAGATTTACCGTTTACTTTTTGAAATAAAACTGCAACATGCATGATTCGTATTTTCAGCAGTAAATCACCCAAATTAAGCCTTAATGTTGTTTTAATTTTTATAATTTGAAAAATGTGCATAAAAATTGCAACATATTTAACAATAAGCATATCTTATATGCTAAATTTAATCAAATTACCTTAGAAAAGATATAAAACGCGTCGCAGAAAGTATGCGACGTCTGCACGATTCGAAGATCCCAAAAGATTTCTAGTATATCGCCTTAACCACTCGGCCAAGGCAACTTAACATTAGCACTTGCTTAAATTAGATATCCAAAAGTTTACAGGTAAAAAGGCTCTTCAATCTTTAAAGAAATCGCGGGAAATAATTTCGGGTGCGCTACCTTAAGAAAACAAAATTGTAGCCTCAATATGAGCCGACTTTGAAAAAATGCAGTCAGCGTAATCTGCATGCATGCAGCAGTTGTAAATGCTAAAATAAAGATAGTATGCTCTGTAAATGGGTCGACTGATTTACAGCAGATGCGTAGGTAAACTTGTTGTGTATATGTGTTCAGGAGGGCCTAGTGTACGCTGTAGAGTTCTCATACAGAAGTGGCAGAGACTTGCCAAGAAGCGCACCAACATTATTCCCATCATTGAGGACGCCAGACATCCACATAAATACAGAATGCTTGATGATATGTTACGACTGTCTGTGCTTGATTGCTTGTTATCTGTAGTAACATGTAGCTCTGATTGCATTACATTATCATGATTGGATTTTTGTTCATATCATATATGTATTTGTTTAAATTCTTGAAATAAAATGTGTCATTGCTAATATTAAGATGTGCTTGTAGGCGAACTTCATCGACTATACTGCTCCACCTGAGGCCGTGTTTGCCAGCGAGGTGAACAAGTTGAAGGCAGAGAAGATCAAGGCCTAAGAACAGCTAACTCTCGAGCCTTACGAGCGAGATCACGCTGTTGTCGTCGGACAATACAGGTACCAGCAACCATTCTCCTATGTACGATCTAAGACTAACCGTTTTAAGTGGATCAGCTGGTTATGTGTCAAGATAACTATTTAGTGGTAGGGTTGTTTAGAGGTCTTCTTGCTTAATAGCATTTTGGAAATGTTTTTGAGTAATTCAAACTGTTAAATGTTTTTATGCTCCCCAAATTTTTTTTGGTGGAGCCTATAGTCGCCGCTTCGTCTGTCCGTCCGTCCGTGCGTGTGTCCGTCCGTGCACAATTTTTGTCCGGGCTATTTCTCAGCAATTAATGACTGGAATTCAATGAAACTTTATGGGAAGCTTCACTACCAAGAGGAGATGTGCATATTATCAGCCGGTTCTGGTCGGATAATTTTTCACAGAATTATGGCCCTTTGAATTTTTCCATTAACTGTACATATAGTGCAATTCTTGTCCGGGCTATTTCTCAGCAACTAATGACCGGAATTCAATGAAACTTTATGGGAAGCTTCACTACCAAGAGGAGATGTGCATATTATCAGCCGGTTCTGGTCGGATGATTTTTCACAGAGTTATGGCCCTTTGAAATTTTCCATTGTACATATAGTGCAATTCTTGTCCGAGCTATTTCTCAGCAACTTTTTACGGGAACTCAAAGGAACTTTATGGCAAGCTTTACTACCAACATGAGATGTGCATATTATCAGCCGGTTCTGGTCGGATGATTGTTCACAGAGTTACAAAAAAAAGCCTTTGGGGAGCATCACCCGTCTCCGACGGTTTTTTGTTTTTGATTGTCAGAAATTCTTTGGTGAACAAGTTTATGTAACAGAAGAAAAGTATGTTCTACCAATACAAGAAATAAGGAATAAAGTTGAAAAGACACAGTTTGTTTTTGCCATTGTTTGCACTTTTCTATATGTTAAAAACAGTAATCCTTGTTATATATTGTATCATTTCAGACCGCCACCGAAATAATGAGAAACGTTTATTGAGTGTAAATGGACTTCAAAAATACCAAGCATATAGTTCAGAGCAGAGCAGGGTCTAAATCTGTCAGCATCTCTACATAAAATGTCGAAGTTTTATAAGTGCTGGTTGGACGATTGTGTTCTCTTACACTTCATTCAAGCAGGACTGACGGTCACATGTGGAGTTTGTTATTAATTTCTTTGTTTTGTTAGATGATATCTTTATTGTTAAATAACAGGTTATCGGTGTAATTGATTTGTCTTTGCAGAAAGATTTTTTTTATTAAATGAAGTTTGCAATACATACATCACTTGTTTCCAGTATATTTTTGTTTTTGAAGAAAATGCGTTCTCTAACTCAAACATATAAACAGAGTTCAGGTTTTGTCAATTACTTTGTTCAACATGTTTTAACTGTTAACTTGATTTTAAAGAACCATCTATTAGTTTTGTATCTTTCTTTGGTAGTTACCACTTATATTCTGTCTGTCAAATATATACATGTATACAGAATCATATACCGGTATATGTTTTTGTCTTCTAAAATAAATTGCAAGTGTTTAATTTGGCCTGTGGTTTTAAATGCAAAGATTCTTATTTTATTAAATTGCAATTGTTTCATTTGGCCTGTGATGTTAAATGCAAAGGTTCTTGTTAATAAAATAAGAAGTGTTGTATTTGGCCTGTGGTGTTAAATGCGAAGGTGCTTGTTAATTTAACAATAAGTGTTGTATTTGGACTGTGGTGTTAAATGCGAAGGTGCTTGTTAATTGAAAGATAAGTGTTGACTTTGGACTGTGGTGTTAAATGCAAAGGTGCTTGATAATTAAATAACAATTGTTGTATTTGGCCTGTGGTGTAAGGTTCAAAGATAGCCTTCTCTCGTTCTTAAAAACATATACAATTATATGACGTTTATAGTGGCTTGACAGTTTGTATGAATATGTGTTCACATTATCTCATTATGTATAACTATAACATGAATTAATTGTACATTGGTCATTGATGAAGGTTTTAACAGAGACGTATAAAATGGTTTCATACGTCTCTGGTTTTAATAATTATATTAAAGGGACTTGTTCACAGATTTTGTTTTAAAGTTTGTCATTAATTGCTTTAAATTGATAGATATAAAGAGAAAACAAGTTAACCACACAAGGGCTCAAACCACTGACCCATGGAGAAAAAGTCAAGCGCCGAAACCACTCAGCCATTCGCCTTCATGTGTGTGTGTGTGTGTGTGTGTGTGTGTGNCGTGTGTGCGTGTGTGTGTGTGCGTGTGTGTGTGTGTGTGTGCGTGTGTGTGTGTGTAAATCAGAGTTTATGTTCGGGTCGTCATTGAGTCTTTACAACTACATTATGTGCGGACCGGACTACCCGTCTTCACATGGGTTGCCATTTGTTTTATACTTTGTATAACCACTGCGGGCTGACGAGGTCAAAGGGTAATCCGTTTCTATACGACGTCGGGTATATGTTTTACTACGAAACAGTGTGTCAATACACATGCCATCGAAGTACACATTGGTGTCTTCGTTGATTAACCTATACATTATATGTGTAGTTCGTTGCACAACCAATACATACTCTGTGCAAAACCTTTACATTAAGCGACTTGTAGTTTCCTTCGAAACAAAGCATTTGAATGGTTAAAAAATAAGTTCGTAACCTGTTTTGTACTTTAAAACGCTTAATGTACAGTGTATTAAAGTATCATGTAGTTTTATTTCAGTTAAGTTACTGTAATTGGCTATTCTAACAGAATAACACCTTATGCATTACTTCAAATCAATATATTTCGATTTTAGCCCAAAATCAATGCAAAGGTTGCAACTACGCGCATTTGTAATTAGTTTGTTATTGAAAATAAGTACCTGCCATTACTGGATGTTCCGTTCTTTAATCCATAAATACTAGAAAAGAAGAAACTCGCCTGATTAAGTAGTGTATTGACACAATGTTTCGTAGTAAAACATATACCCGACGTCGTTGAGAAACGGACTACGCTTTGACCTCGTCAGCCCCCAGTGATAATCATCCATGTATTGTGACAAAATATAACGATAACACAAAAAATCGTAATTTTTATATCGTTTCGCGTCTGAGACGCTTTATAATTTTATCAATTTCTAACGTTGATTTATCATAAACGAAAGTGTGTTTTTATCCCCACTGAAATTGTTCGGAGGGGATATAGTTATAGTCTCCGTCCGACTCTGCGTCCGTCTGTGCGTCCGTCTTTCCGTCCGAAACTTCGTGCAGAGCATAACTCAAAATATATTCAATGGATTTACTTTAAACTTGGAATATAAACAGATGGCCATAACCATAACTCTTTTCTACCGTGAATTATCTCCCTGTTAAGTAAATTTGTGTGCGGAGCATAACTCTAAATCTACTGAAGGGATTTACTTGAAACTTGAAATATAAACAGATGGCAAGTAGGAGAAGTGCAGTGACTAAGAACCATAACTCTATCTACCTTAGTTTTTTAATTATCTCCCTTTATATAATTTCAAAGTTATGTTTTGTCCGGAGCATAACTACAAATCTATTCAATGTATTTACTTTAAACTTGAATATAAACAGATGGCAACTAGGAGAAGTGCAGTGACCAAGAACCAGAACGCTATCTACCTTTGTTTATGAATAATCTCCCTTTATTTAATTTCAAAGTAAATTGTTATCCGGAGGATAACTCTAAATCTACTGAAGGGATTTACTTGAAACTAGAAATGTTAACCGATTGCAACTAGATGAAGTGCAGTGAACATGAACCATAACGCTTTCGGCCGTAGTTTTTGAAATTATCTCCCTTTTTATATTTTTTTATTTATATTTTATTTATTCATAACTTTAAATTATATTTTATTAAATTTCATAGTAAATAATTTAGCTTTTCAACTTTTGATATCTCCCTTTATTTATTTGTTTTGTCTCATATTCAATAGTTTTTTTTTATTTAAGAGTTTTGTTACAGGTCCTTACCGCCACTTCACGAGTTCAATGGTATAGACCTGCCCATGTGATCTTTCAAGAGGAAATATTTAATTTTGAGCCAAATTAGGTCAAATTTACCCTGGCTGCCCGGGTATTCGCCAAAGAGATAATTTAGATCAAAATAGACCAGCGCATGATGGCCAATGATACCTTAATGTGCGCTGGTAGAAAATTGGAAGACAATTCATGCCTGGTTGTCCTTAAAAGGACAAAAGCTGGATTAGCATTATCCGACAAGTATTCAAGAAAATCGATTGCGGGTGACTCTCGCCCCGGTCGCGACGCGCATGCTCCAGCAGCTGACCGTACATGTTCAATAGTATTTCAAGTACCACCTTTTATAAACAAAAACAAAGCGTTTTCGATGCAATGATTCCCAGGCGTTGAGAAGCCTGCTACTTCTTAGGAAAGATAACTCTTTCGCGTTCAATAAATCAATAAAATGCAAGAAATTCAGCCTAGTCTTGCGCTTGTTTAAATACACGCTCTAACTGGACGGGTGCGTCTACTGGATCCACCGCTTCTTCCACCACCCGCGCGTCTCGAGGCACCTGCACAAGGACCACCACAAGTGGAAGATACCCACCCCCTACGCCAGCCACGCCTTCCACTGGGCGGACGGCTTCCTGCAGAGTTGCCCCTACCATATCAACCCGTTCTTGTTACCGCTTCACAAACTTCTGCATCTGTGCTTGTTCGTGTTTGTTAATGTTTGGACCGTGTCTATTCATGACGGCGAATATAGGGTCCCCGGACCCTTGAAGCCCTTTATCAATGGGTCGGCTCACCATACGGATCATCATTTATTCTACAATTACAACTATGGACAGTTTTTTACCCTGTGGGACAGAATCAGTTGCTCCTTCAGAACGCCTAGCTCATTCCTTGGGGAGGGCCCTATAAAGGCCGTTGAGGAACATTGTGCAAAGAATGGGATTGAGTCAACACACGTGAAATTCTCCGCAAAAAGAGGAATAGGATTTGTTTTGCTAAAACATGTCGCTTAAACTTTGTTTTGAGTGTGTTGCCTGTAAGCATTTTATTTTCAAACCAGCGAAGCGCTTGTTTGGCATATTATACAGTATTTGACAACGGCTAGTATGAGCAGGTGTGAATGTACTTATGGACGCACCGCTTGTCGATCGCAATTCATGTGTGTCGCGTACTGAGAAAACTGCGCATAATGCATGTGCGTAAAGTGTCGTCCCAGATTAGCCTGTGCAGTCCGCACAGGCTAATCAGGGACAACTTTCCGCTTTCATGACATTTTTCGTTTAAACGAAGTCTCTTCTCAGCAGAAATCCAATTTAGGCGGAAAGTGTCGTCCCTGATTAGCATGAGCCGACTGCACAGTCTAATCTGGGACGACACTTTATGCACATGCATTATGCCCAGTTTTCTCAGACCACGATACATGTGGACAAGGAAATAACACTTGATGAACATTGACGTGATTTCTTGTTTGAAGTAAATACGTTGTATTCGGTATTAGATAGTAAATGTGACTATTTGTCTATGACCGACAACAATTCGATGAACAATTTTTTTTTATTTTTCCTAAAAATGATTTCATATTGTATATATTTCTCTATTTGAATTGCCATGCTATTTGAATTGATGTCGCTTCATTTAATGTATTTCTTTGCTGGTTAAATTCTATACAAATCAAAAAACAACATCAGTGGTTAATAATCTGGTACTTTGGTGATTCACATATCGATTTCATACATGTAATTACCGGTTTACTTTAACTATACGGTTTTGCAGCGGTTTTGTTAATATTATTGTAATTTACTTTGTTATTGATTTAATACTTGAGTTTGATAAATAACGATTTCTATACTGTTTACTGTTTATTTATAAGTACCTCTTCGAAACAAACTTTCTCGCTCCAAATCTACATAAAAAGTCAGCAAAACTTTGTAAAGATTTCAAAATTGTATTAAATCTCAAAGCCTTTACAACTCATTACCAGTTATAAATCATATTACAATTCACAAAAAATGGATTGAAACAAGCACAAGAACAAAAAGAAAAAATGCATACAAATAGATACTTCATAATAATAACTTAATTAATATATCATTGTCTAATAAAAGTATTGGAAATTAAGCATAATATATTTAAAGAAGTCTAGCTGGTAAAGTAGTATCAGAGCAAGAAACTAACTGCTGGAATTTGAGTGTACATTCTTGGTCGAATAAACACATGAGTAATTAAATATTAACGTATAGAGGCTAAAGAATAAATGCATTAACACAGACAGTTGAACTCATCACATAATCGACTGAAATTACACGAAAACATTCACGCAAAATGCGATCTATATAAAAATAGTCCTTACGACCTTTTTAATTATTATTCTACGAGTACACCACCTCAGATACCAAACAGGTATTGTGAATAGTTGCTAATGCCGTTGACGGTTATCACTGAGGTGAATGTCTATAATAATATGTGTCGTGTTCTGAGAAAACTGGGCATACTGCTTGTGCGTAAAGTGTCGTCCCAGATAAGCCTGTGCAGTCCGCATAGTCTAATCCGGGACGACACTTTTCGCCTTAACCGTTTTTTCGCTAAGAAGAGACATCATTGAAACGAAAAATTTCATAAAAACGGAAATTGTCGACCCTGATTAGCCTGTGCGGACTGCACAGGCTAATATGGGATGACAATTTACGCACAAGCATTATGCCCAGTTTTCTCAGAACACGACACATATTATATTTTTTCATGGGAAAAATGTGTCAAGTTTATAAAACGGTTTAACAACATAAATCGGATACTCTTTGTGGATAAGGGGAAATAACTTTATGACTATACAAATATGTTTAAGATGAACAATTGAGACGTGTGTTGATGACAAAACTATATCATAGTCTTCAAGTCGACACCTTGTGTTGGATTTGAAGTAACACGACTTTTGGATTGATAACGCATTAACGAAATTTAAATGCGGTGGCGCTGCTATGCCTTGAAATGTAGAGCTGCAAACCGGAAATCTCAAATATATACTCGTAAAAACTATATGTTCAATAACAATCATAGTTATTAATTTACTAAAATACATTTTTTAATTATTTCCAATGAATGCATTAAAATACTTGCAAATTCCACGTAAGATATACTTTAACAGCGTTTGTAAATAATAGTGACCTGCAGACCTTTCTTTCTAACCAACATCCTAACATTTCTAACATTTTTATATACATTCATTATAAAACATATTGATATGACGTGTATTGGGAAAAAGCATCACATTAACGCATTAAGAATCCTTGTTTTTGTATTGTTTATATATATATACTACTTGAATCCGTCGAAAACGTTCACATGAAACTTTAAAGAGACTGTAAACCACAAATGACGAAAAAAGAAAAGTTCTAAAATACCGTATTTTTTTTTACAATTATTAGTTTATATTGATAAAAATATCACGACTGGAATAATGAATATTAACGCTCATAGCTGTACAAGTAAAAAAATAATAGTTCACTATATCATTTAATTCTTGTGAAGAACATACACGAAGAACTCGGTAAACAATGTCATGATGTTCTCAAGTACAAGCAAAGGTAAACTAAATTTAATTATAGATTATTTCAAGAATTTCGAAGTAACCATTCATGTCCGCTGACAATACAACCAACATGAAATAATTTAATTTTCATAACAAAAAATATGTAAATCAAAATGAAAATAAATTTTAATGAAATGCCCAATAATTTTTAATTATTAATCGGTTAGTTAATATATTGATGACAAATTAACATTAACAAAAAAAATACATTAACGTCGTATGTATTACAATAAATATTATAACAAACATATAAAACAATTCATTACAGACAAAATGGTATTTTTTGTTTAGTTTTTAGTAATATTATATTTAATAAAATATAATTATACTATTTTTTTAATGACTATTAACGTAGCAATAATATTAATCTAAAATAGCATACGTAATCAAGTAGTATATATCACAAAAGTCTGTAAGACCCAGTTCATCAATCCTTATCGCTTACAATCTCACCATCCTCGATCTCATCTGTCGTTTCAACTTTTACACAATCACGCTTACAGGCGGAGGTTCGTTTGTTATTTCAACTTCTTCGACATCATCATCTTGTATGATTTCAACAGGTTTCTTCTGTAACAGTTCAAACTCCCTCCCTGCTATCCATTGTTTCGGAAAATCGCACTGTGCTTGATTGATATTTTATGTATTTTGCTCAAACCAAAATCGGATTCTCTTGTCTTTGTGACAACGTCGACTTGGTTTAAAGGTCTCGTATCCATATGAGTGATGATTAACATCATCGTATTCCACACAATCAACTACTTCGTAAACGTCGTGGTCATATTCCAACCAACTTGAGCTACATTCATTGTTAACGACACTTTTTGTACAGATATCAGATCTATAAAATCCCCAAGCCTTTTTTGTACTATCTTTTGAGCCTAAAGACGGAAACGATGTTCCACTCAACTTTTTGATGGCTCCAACCTGCGCAAGAGTTTGTTTCTTAAATCATCAGAAGTAAGCTGCTTTCTACCACGACCGTCGATTGAGTCATCTGTTGAAGTTCATATAGTAGTATTTTAGATTTTTTTTTCTAATACATATAACTATTAAACAACCCAAGTTAGCTCAATTTGTAGTTTATTTGAAGTAGAATACTGTGCAATTATAAGTTATCTCTCAGTGAATAACTGGTAGTAATGAATGAAAAAAAAACACTGGCTATTTTAAACAAGCACATTTAAGGTTTTAATATACATGTTACGACCAGATAAGTTAACCATTTAATAGTTTCTGCGATTTTCCAACCGATAACATGTAACACAATTATGATTGTATATTTCGGAAACAAAACCTTATTCTTTTCAGCTTTAATACTGCTTACTTGTTACGTTGTGGTTTTCAACAGCCCAAAATAAAGTACAATTATAAATGACGTAACCTTTCAAGCCTCGGTCTTTAATCTTGGCCTCCGGATCCCTCTGTTTCGATGAATTCCGTTTTTGCCTTCGCCTGTCCACCGACTGTACTTCCCCATTTTCTGCATTGGAATGTAACAAAACAGCTATTAATTTAGTATCTCCAGGACAGTACTGTACATTTTTCCTAAATAAAAGGTAATTTGCAAAGTATTATATTTAGGTAATATATAGTTATGTATGCATATTTTTTAAAGTGTGAGTTGTGTAAAAATACGCTTGGATATACGCATGTTTTCTGACGGTACATTCAAACGTACTTCTCACTTGTGAGCATGTATATTTTTGGTAACGGTATATTCAACTTTGTGAGTGGTGCGCATGTTTTTATGATGGTAACGGTATGTTCATATGTGTGAGTGGTACGTGTGTATATCTATGACTGGTAAAATGTTCATTTATACATGTGAGTGATTCGCGCATATTGGTGTCGGTACGGTATATGTATGAACATGTGTATATGAGTTCATCTCATCTCATCCTCGCCTGTGGTCCTGTCTCTGAAGAATTATTAAACGGGCTGCTGCTTTGTTCTTCTCCATAAGTCTACGTCAGTGATCTTTTCTGGCCAGCGGATCTTGTGGATCTTTCTAAGACAGATTTGCTGAAGACATGTTTTCTTCATGTAGGTGACAATTGTTTTCCAGGTCTCTGCTCCATAGCGTAGTATCGGCTTCACAATGGTATTGAATAGCTCAATCTTTGTGTTGATGCATATCGCGATGGATCCCAAGATGCTCTTCAGCTTATGGAAGGCTGCACATGCTTTACTGATGCGGGTTCTGACGTCTGCATCCGTTCCTCCATGGTCGCCCAGTATGCTGCCGAGAAAAGTGAAGCTTTCAACCTCTTCAAGCGCCTCGCCTTGGACTTTGATGGGTGTGCCATCCCTTCAAAAGACTGCCTGATGATGTTGGTGATCTTTTCTGGCATTCCGAAGTATCTCAGTAGTCTCCAGTAGGACTGCCGGTCAATGCTATCGAAACGCATTCTCATAGTCGATGAAGTAAACGTAGACGGGTAATTTCCACTCAGGGGATGGATTTTTCAAGAATGTTGATTAGAGATGCGATATGATCCGTGCACGATTACTCTTTTCGGAAGCCGGCTTTTTGGTCATGGCGATGCGGGTCTACAGCGTCTTTCATATGGTTTAGCAGGATGCGTTTAAACACCTTTCATGGGATGGAAAACAGCATAATCCCTCGGTAGTTGTAGCAGAAACTGAGGTCGCCTTTTTCAGAGAGCCGGATGAAGAGCGAGTAGAGTAGCTCCACACTGATCTTGACGTCAGCCGTAAGCACGTTTGCCGGTATGTTGTCAGGTCCCGAAAACTTGCTGTTCTTCAAAAGCTTGATCTTCCTGCGGATCTCATTCTCCGTCGGTGTGCAGCACTTTATTGGCAGATTGGTTGTAGCTCGCGGTATATCCGATGGGTTCGCAGGATATAACCTGTAGAGTAGCGCCAGGAAGTGCTCGATCCACATGCTCTTCTGCCCTTCGTCATGTGCTATCACTCATCCGTTTTTGTCCCTTACTGGCCTTTCGATCTTTCACATTATCCTTCTATTCTCTTGGTGATTGAGTGCAGGTCTTTTCTTCTGTTCTGCTTATGTTGCCAAAGTCTCTGGGTAGTTCCGATTGTCTGCTCTTATACTTCCCTTGACGTTCCTTTTTCTTCTCCGTACTCTTCTTGTGCTTTTGCTTTTTTTTGCTCTTGTTCTGCTGTTGTTGATACTTGATTTCTTTTTTCTCTGACTTTTTTCTAGCGTCTTTGCTGATATACACTCATTGTGAGTGCACGACTTGGGACTCAGTAATTCTTGGCATGTTGAGGTCACTGTTACATTCACTTTCTGTCACGTCTGCTCTATTGTCTCTTTTTCAAGCAGCTTCTCTAGGACCAGGAACTTGTTCGAGAGAGTAACATTGCACTCTTCTTAGTTCCAGTTGTCTTCCAGCATAGCATATATGTGAGTTGTTATGGTACATTTGTACATGTGAGTTGTACGCACATATATGTGAGATGATACGGTATACATGTATTTACATATTTGAGTAGTAAGCAAGTATATATGAGTTGTAACAATACAATAATATACATGTATTTGAACACAAACCTTGTAAATGTGTAAACATATAATGATATCCGTCGTTTATGTACACGTCTGTTTCATAGTTTATGTATCTTTGAGCGTAGATAACTTTAGTTGCAATCAGTATGTTAATCACTTATGAACACAATTGTGTTGAACACGTACGAGCACAAATTTTTCAGGGAATGACACTTAAACATTTATAATGTATTTTGAAAAAAACTTTATATAGCCACACAGCTACTTACCATATTGATATAATTGTTCCTAAAGTTATGGTGATTTACACTCATTTACCCACATGTGGAGCATTTGGGTCCTCAGCAAATCGTTTATTCGTACGTTTGTCCGCTGAAAAAGAAGAAAATAATTTCCCATGCGAATATTAATATACATGTAATACTCGATGTATAGATAATCTCATGTCTTGTATGCAATAAAGCGCGTCTTTTACAAATATTAATACTCTATCCCATGCTTTTAGTTACCAATAAAAAAGCCGTAATCTTAAAATGTGTGCATATAAATGCTTGTTTAAGGCTTGTGGACATAAAGTTGTCTTACATGAGGTTTATTTACTACTGATTGAATCAATTTCGACGCTAAAAAGATGTCAACTATATATATGAAGATGACCTGATCATGTTATGCTTAACTGACAGTTCGAATTATCCAGTCAACTAAATTAAACAATGAATTCTTATAAAATTGTCACTGATCTCTATTGTTCTTATATTTAAAAATTTGATATGCGATATCAATCACAAAGTTGTTTTTGGCCACATTTAATCTTTGACCTTAACGGTTGACATTGACCGTTGAAGTTAGAAGACAGTTGCTACATACGACATATCATCTTCTCGTAGTGGACATGTGTGTTACGTAAATTAAATGACACGATGAATGAGTTACGCTGGTGTATGACCGATTAAGACTTTCGACCTCTTAGTAAAACCTTGACCTTTGAGGCGGGGATACACGCGACACACCGCCTGCTAAATAATGTCAATTTTAGTAAGCTATTTTGAAATTGCATGATGAATGACAAAGCTACAGTCCGGGAAACTGTTTATTGTCCGAATTCGACTTTTGACTTCTTAGTGTGTATTTGACCTTTGAAATAAAGAGACGGGTGTTACACGCGACACGTTGTCTCATAATGGCGGTAATTTGTGGTAAGTTGTTTTAAAAGTGCATGGTGATAACAAAGTTACAGTCTTAATCAGCTGTTTTATGGCAAAATTTGACATTTGACCCTATAGTGTGACCATGATCTTTTGGAGTTGGAAGACGGGTGGTACACGCGACACACCGTCTTATGATAGTGGTCATTTGTGATAAGCGCTCTTATAAGTTCACGATGAATGACAAAACTACAGTCTCGAAATAAGTTTTATGTCCACACTTGACCTCCTTGTGTAACCTTGAATATTGAGGAAAATAAACGGGTTTTATACGCGACACGCCATTTCCTCACGGTGGTCACTGGTGGTAAGCTTCTTTACAATTACATGATAAATAACTAAGTTACCTTCCGGACAAGCTTTTTTATGCTTCAATTTGACATTTTACCTCTATGACCATGAACATTGAGGTAGGAAAACGGCTTTTTCATGCGACACGTCGTTCTAGTATGACGGTCATTTGTGGTAAGATATTCTAAAATTGCACAATGAAAGACTTAGCTACAGTCTGGATAAGCTTGGACGGACGCACATACGCACGTACACACTCGACCATTGTGACTGCTATATCGAGTCTTCTACAAGTTGGCTCAACAAAAAATATAAACATTAAGATACTCTACTCTTTTTTTATGTTTTTTTTTCCTTTTAATTTTAGATACTTCAACAGCAAAACTAAAGATAACAAGAAATGTATTCAAAGGCCACGGATGCCCCGCGGTACCGTAGATTCACGAAACGGCGGACAATATAAAAAGCTACCTTCAATATCCGACGTGTCCGACATGTTATTGTTGACATTTAAGCGACATGTTTGTTGCACGTGATAAATTGTCTTGATATGATGATCATTTGAGCAAATTTATATCGAAATCACATCGTGCATAAAATGTATTGGTCGGACATAAACATGCACCTTCACTTAAAACGTATAGTTAATATGCAAATCTTATCGCCCACTGTGACCATGACCTTGAAGCGAGCGACTTAATATGATGATCATTTGTATCTATTTATTTAGAAATCCCATAATGTACAGCAAAGTTATGAACCGGACACGAACTATCCACCTCCCAAAAAAAAACCGGAGTGGGATAACACTATATAGCCTTTCGCAATTATCATAGCGGGGGCATATTAAACTTATAAATAACATACTTTCTTGTCTTGGTCTTTTACGTGTTTCCTCTGAATCCCACTGTCCTGACGAATCACTTTTATTCATTTATGTGACCAAGGTCTGCATATCACGATTATTTACGTTTAGATGTTATCACAGGTAAATACATCGAATAAAAACAGCAGACGGTTGTTAATATATGAAGGGTATTCTTTAAACCGGTATATAACTAAAATGGTTCAAACTGAAATTGCTTCCTACGCAGACAATTCACCTTCATCAAACTTCACGCTTTTCCTTGCAAAGGAAAAACATCACTTTATGAATACCATTTCTGGTTTCCAAGACACGATTTCAAGTAGTGTAGTAGTCTTACCTGAAGCTGTACTATTTGTTGTTGACTGTACCAATTTTGAAGCTGAAACATTTTTATCGCATGTTTATATCACATTATTATGTAATGTTAAATGGAACAGTCTCCAGTGAGATATGTGTCAGTGATTTTAAACTAAGCAATATAGTTCTTATAGAAATAAAATTGATCGAATTGCTGTGATATTAGCATACATTGATATATAATCTTTGAAACGCAATATTATTTTGACGACATATTAATACTAAAGCGAATCATAACGCTCCACTATATGCGTATGGGAATGTAAGAACGAGAAGAACTCGGGAGAAAACGTAACGTTGCATAAAAAATAAAAATGAAAACTCAATGAACAGTCATGTGGTATATAATTTATACAGCGAGTTGTAGAGAATGATTTTTGCTTCAGCAAAAAAACCATACTGCAAGCTTTAGTTTTTTACCATCGTTATTAAGCACATATTTATACGAAAGCTATTATAACAAGAGCTTGTCACAGTAGTGCCAAATCCCCGCCGAGATGTGTTTGCTTGTATGAGAACATTTGTTTTAGAGAGTAGAATATTGTTTGTAAAACAAGGCACCTGTGTCATCTATTTACATTTCAAGGATCAATTAGTTATATAGTTTTGGAGTTATGCTGTAGAGAATAAAATATATGGAAAGGGAGGTAATTAAAAAAGAAGACAACAGTTACTGTTCTTGATCACTGTAATTTTCCTTAAACTCATCTATTCATTTTACAGTGAATACTTCAGTGTTCAAATTAAAATATTATTGTAAAATTAGATAAAGGGAGATATTAAAAATTGAAAAGCTAAAATATTTACTATGAAATTAAATTAAAAATAATTTAAAATTATAAATAAATAGAATATAAATAACAAAAAGAATAAAAAAGGGGAAATAATTCAAAAACTAAGGTAGATAGAGTTATGATTCTTAGTCACAGCACTTCTCCTACTTGCCATATATTTATATTTCAAGTTTCAAGTAAATCCCTCCAGTAGATTTAGAATTATGCTCCGGACAAAAATTAACTTTGAAATTATATAAAGGGAGATAATTCAAAAACGAAGGTAGATAGAGTTATGGTTCTTGGTCACTGCACTTATCCTAGCTGCCATCTGTTTGTATTCCAAGTTTCAAGTAAATCCATTGAATAGATTTGGAGTTATGCTGTGCACAACGTTTGGGACGGAAAGACGGACAGACGGACGGACGGAGACTATTACTATTTCCCTTCCAAAAATCTTTTCGGCGGGGATATTAAAGCAATATATTTCAATAAGAATTTATTTCATATGATTAAAAAAAAACAGCGTTTATCTTTAAAACCAATGTGTTTTGGCATGTTTCTTAACATTTTCCTTTTCATTTACATGATTTTTGAGGATATAATACTATGATATATATAATGTCTGTATGACTAACAACAATTTAAAATAGGCGGGCTTTTCATCGTTTAGTCATTCAATATATCTTTAATATATTACACATTCCTTTTTTCATTTCAGGTGTTGTATTTCCCGTATACGATTTGCAATTGAACATACTTTTTTTAGGGTCAGATTTCTACCGCTTTAGCGAATAAATGTAAAGCATACCTTAATTTAAATGTTAACTGTTATTGGTAACATTAAACTAAACATAACACTTCTAGATTTCAATGATGCACAAATATAATATTCAAAGTCGAGTTTGTCCAAAACGAATACGATAATTTTGTCCATCCTAGCAACAACTAAGAAGATAATTAAAAAAAATACCATTCTTTCCTTCGCATTGTTGTTGAATGTCCTTACTTCTAAGTTCGTCAACTATATAGAACATAAATGTATTAATGATATTAAAATATAATAATATATACATATTTCTGTTGTAAACAATTATTTTCAGCTTTTGCACCAGATGTTACAAAGCATTACCTTAGATTGCAATCTAAAATTAAATGTGTCGCGTTCTGAGGAAACTGGGCATAATGCATGTGCGTAAAGTGTCGTCCCAGATTAGCCTGTGCAGTCCGCACAGGCTTATCAGGGATGACACTTTCCGCTTTTAAGACATTTTTTGTTAAAATGAAGTCTCTTCTTAGCAAAAATCCAATTTAGGCGGAAAGTGACATCCCTGATTAGCCTGTGCAGACTGCACAGGCTGATCTGGGACGACACTCTTCGCACATGCATTATGCCCAGTTTTCTCAGAACACGACTCCGTACATCTCATTGAAACACTTACGCGCTTGAATTGACACTCCAATCTTTTCTGTACGCGAAAATAATGTATCTATATCTACAACAGTTGTTATACTATTAAAATATTTGGTTAATAATACATACAACTATAAAAAAAGAAATTCATACAATATATAAGTTTGTATAATTAATTAAAGAGCATGCAAATTCAGTGATAATACTTCAAAGTATTTGACATAATTAAAAATACTGCCTTACCTTCATCACAATGGTCTTGTCCAACCATGGCCAAAACTGTTATGATATAGTTTCCGTCTTCGTTAATAACAGGTTTCTGGTAGAGAACCTTTCTTATCCTTTGCATCTCATCCTTTGTGTCATTGAACGCATTCTCCTGTGGTTGCAGTTGAACAACCGGCATCTTACGCGACATGCCAAACTCGCCAAGCTCAGATGAAACAAACGAGATAAATGTTTCCCTTGTCTTTTCACCATATGGACCAGGTGTGGCTAAAATATCAGTAGCTTGGTTCATCTTTTCTTCGCATTGTTCGATGTCGTCTGCCGTCATATGTGTTAGACAATTGATAAAACACTCACAGTCCAGGGATCTTTGCAACTCTTGTTCAGTGCCATTTACATCGAGTTGTTGAAATATATCGAAGTCCTTAATCCATTTGTTCTGTGTGGTGTCGCTGATTAATATCGGAACACATCTGTTTATGATAGCTTTATTCGCTGATATTATGTTTTCTTTTCTTATAGAAGTAATAGTCAAACGAATCAAAGCTTTCCGTGTGGTAGTTACTGTGTAAAAACTTTAAAAAGACTGCCAGCAGCTCATCCGTTTCTGTCCATTTTAGACAAAAAGTATTGTTCGTCTGCGACATGATACACATCTCTTTTATCCAACACTCGTATCTATTACCACGTGTATTTTGAACAGGCGCTAAACAAAGTGGGCATTTCTTCAAGCCAAATTTACTTATTGGCGAGTCCATTTATTCATCCATGTGCTTAACTGATATAGTATCTCCATAGTCTAGAAGCTGAACAAACCGTTCATGTTCTTTGATATCTTTAAACGCTTCACTATCACACTCTAAGCATGCCGTTGGGCATGGGTCGCCGCATATACCAATACAGAAGTTCCACAAGGAAGTACTAGTTTGCGAAATTCGTCGCATCTGGTTCTGTCGCATATCATTTCACACTTGTGTTTACATTTTTTATGTTTACACTGCCATGTACATTTTTCTACGCAAAGCACCTCTTGGTAACACTTTTGTTTATATTAAATATGAGAGCATTCGCGTATACGTGTGTTAGCTCACGGCATGCATCTATAACAATAAGCACTACAGATATGCCCACATTGCAACAACTTGTTGCACAATGATTTACATTTTTGATGACGTCTGCCCTTTTGACACGTAATTCAATTTCCTGTGCATTGATCTCCACATGGCAACAAAACATTAAAACAAGATTGCAACGCATTTCATGACCTTTAGAACAAGAACTAACCTTTTCTCCCAATGTACCAACACAAAAACCGGACGTAACGTTGCTATTATTGTCCCCGCATATACATGTGGATGAATGAAAGCAGTCCATAATAAGTTCGCAATCATGGGAACATGGTTTTTCGTCTTTGTCATTTTCATGACATTTCTTTTCGTCAATATGGCCACATTTTGTTCTCGTATATTGGACAATAGTAAGACAATGTTCACATTCTTCTTTGCATGTCTTCTTGCATTTATGACCACATGCTAGTAATTTATTGCATTCATGAAGACATCCGTGGTTTTGAAGAAAACATGGTACTTCACTAACATGTCCACATGTCCACATTGATGGTTTAATACGGTGACATTTATTATATAAGGTTCACATGGTTGTGATCATTTTTTGTTAAAAATAATATTACACGGTAGAAGCTTTTGGCATGGTACTAAACACATAAAATTGTCATTCAAATTAGAACACTTTATTACAACAGTGTGTTTACACTTAGGCAAAATATCAATCATTTCCTCAGTACATTGCGCAGGCTTCGAAACATTTTCGTTGACATATGTTACCGTTTGCACATGTTTTTCAAGCAAGGTTGTTCGCATCTATATTGCTCATGATCAAGGTCTGTTGGATGACAATTTCGTATACACACGTGGCCACGTTTTAGATGAGCATTGCATTTCCTCTTGCAGCCACCTTCTGGTACGCATTCAAAATCATGTTTAGACTTCACGTGATTCTTCGTTTTTGGATGCCTTTGACAAACGAGTGTTAGTGAATCACCTACCATTTCATTCAATTTCATAAGGGTTATGATTGATTGCCATTCTCGATGGTTCCGGTTGCATAAAGCTTTGGTGTTATCGATCATATACAATCCTTTCTTAGATCTTGATAAAGCAGCCCAAATCCGGTTTCTTCGGCCTACAAAACCTATCTTTCCTTCTTTGTTGCTTCTAACAAATGATAACAATACAATTTCACTTTCCTCGCCTTGGAAATTATCTACATCATCTATTCTGATATGTTCTGGGTTTGTTAATTGTTTATGCACTAATGCTCTTATTTCATTTCCCTGACCCTTATACAAAGTAAAAATTGCAATATCCGAGTTGCTGTAACCCTGTTGTAGTAAATTCTTGCAAAGTGCTATTAGAAATTCCGCTTCGTGGATGTTCACTTCACTTTTTGAAACTCTTCGTTCGCCCTTTGGAATTGCATGGTTGACAAAGAACATGTTTATCTGGATACTAAGGATATTACCATATCGATGTACATGTTCAGCATTTTCCAGTTTCGGGTAAAAGAAACGTGTTTGCAGATTTTCTGCAATTTCTGGACGCATTCGGTGCTGAATATTCAGTGTAATGCAATTCATTTTATTCTTAACCATTCTCTCAAATAAAGAGATGTCTAATTTATATTTGCATGTGAGGGCATACGTGGAAGGTGTGGGACGAAACTGCTGGTGATCTCCTATAAGAATTAAATGTTTACATCCATTTGACAAACTTGCAACCGCATGCGACTCAAATACTTCGGCCGCCTCCTCAATTATCACAATTGTCGGTTTCACATCTTGCAACATGTCCCAATGTCTTCCTGCGCCTGTTGTCGTAAATCCGATAACCTTTGACTTTTGAATCGCTTCTTTATCGACCAGCATGCTTGCCTCATTCAATTGTTGACATGCTTCGTTGAAATCAATTATCTGGGCAACCATATCCTTCACTTTCTATTGACAGAATGACTGAACCCAGCAGCAATACAACTGCTGTCATACGAAAGAGTGAATACATCAAACATATTACAGACACACGTTTCAAGTGTACGAAAATTATCTTGCAACCTGCTTCTTATTATACTTAATATATGTGGTCGTGTGTCACTATTTTCGCCGCCAAAGTTATTATTTTGAAAATTCCAAGGTGACAAAACGTGTGCTGGCTCAACTCCAAGCCAGCTACTGATGACTGGACATTTACCTAGGTGCTGACGCCATTTAAAATGAGCATAGACAATCCCAATCTCATCCTTCAAAATGTCTTCGTGTAAAATCATTTCTTTCATGTATTTTTTTTTTATATTGGACATTTAAACAATCCTGTAACGACTTTTTCTTTTGTCACGCATTTGAGTTTAATCTCTTTAACTTTGCAGGTATCTCTCGACGTTACAGTATTGTTATATTATTCTAAAGATTTATTTTGACTTCTACCACCAAACCTTAACACATTTTTTGTGAATTTTAGTATTCCTTCTAGAAATTGATCGAGTGCATGATTGGTGTAGCATACAATCATCATTTGACCGGTCCAATGATCTCTATTTTTAAAAAGCGTTTCAGCTATGTTCAAACCAATATACGTCTTTCCACATCCGGTCGGGCCCTGAATCAAGCTAAACTCTTTAGATAGTGCAGTTTTGAAGGAATTCATTTGGTTTTCATCCATATCCTGTTCCTCTGGCAAAGGCCATTCATTGTCCAACACTGTCGTTCCTTCAGACTGGTCATGTTCACCGTTGTCATCTTTCTAAGATGGTGAAGATCTCTCGGAATCGACATTATTGCTTTGGACAGCATGTACTAAGGTTTGGTTTTGAGATTTAATATTATGTTTCAAGTAGTACGTTGTCGTAGGTTCGAGATAAGTAGGCGGGTGCACTATTTGCGAACAATGTACAATATACTTCTGAAATGGTAGTAGTTTGCCTTCACTTTCCAACTGGACAAAGCTTTGTAAAACTTTAAAAACATGCCGGTACGATTCCAAATATCCATTAATTGGTTCAATCATTTTTATTGGAAGATGAAATATGACTTCAAAAAAAATATTAAAAACCTTTACATATAGTTCTCCAGCGTGATTGTTTCTTTTTGAGATAGTGCCAAAAAGTATGTCTTAAAGTTATCGGTAGATAACGCACCAAGAGTGCCAAATTTTAAAAAGCTATCGTTTGTTCGAGTAACTTTTCTCCTAAATGAGAGTTCATTGTTTAAGCCATCTTCGAATACCGGACGTGATAATGACATCCCACAATACACACGAACATCTTTGACGTATGTATGGTTCCGTTTGTGTGATTTAGTTTAAACATATTTATTTTAGCTCGATTTCATCGGAAGCCTAAGGCTTATTAAAACGCTCTCGAGTCCGTGTCCTGGGACTAAGAACCAGTACTTGGTGTCTTTGGTGAAGATCGAAAGAACGCTCCCACAGTGGGGATCGAACTCACGACCTCCCGATCGCTAGGCGGACACCACATCCACTACACCACGGCGACCCTATGTGTGATTTGTTTTCATGCTTTAGTGCTTTATTAGGTCTGTACTGACATATTCCCTCTCGTAACGAGTTTATATAATCTTCTCTCAACAAATTAAAATGTGTTTCCAGATAATGAAAAGTGTTGTCAAACGGTCTGGAGTTAATGTTTTCCTGCAAGAGAGGCAGTGAATCGTTTTCAATGTCATCCATCGTTGGTGCGATTGATTTCGTTGTGAAATCTTGCTTACTTTGTTTTGACAAGATAGTTGTTAGTTGTGTATGCAATTTACTAATGTTGTTCTGTGGTTCGTGGTCATATGACAAACATGAAATGCAGTCGTTTTCTTCCATACGTGAAACCACCATTGTTAAAAAATGGTGTCTCCCGGAAACTCATCGGCTCATTTTGACCATCGTTTCTAAAATAAATACAACACATTTCTGTTTCTTCTTTAATTACACGGCATGCACTTGTTAGACGCCGAATTCTAGAACTTTTAATTGCTCTAATAAACTTGCAATTTCTTTTTGAGAAGAATGTGTCGATGAACTATCAAACACCTTCGAAAGTAAACTGAAAAATATATCGGCATGCTGGCTGTTTTCTTGGACTAAGCGTTTACAACTTCTGAGCAGCGATGGATCTTGTGCGAGAGTTACTGCGACCATACCGCTATCTTCATTCCAAAGATTTATCATCAGATTAACATCGTCTTCCGTTGTTCTAAAATAACATGCATTAATATAATGTTTAAGGGACTATGGTATCTCATTGGGCCTTTTGAGTGCACTGTCTTTAAAACTTAATAAAGAAATTAACAATATTACAGTAACAGTTAAGCAGGGTATATTTAATTATACAAATTCAAGACCTCAAACCGGTTAAAACTCCCGATTCTCCAAAATCCTTTCCAAAGCGCTGATCACAAAAAAAATTCATGAAAGGATCGTCGTTGGTGTTCTGTTATAAACGTAGAGAATAACAACGAGAATTTCTCTCCTTATAAGAGTTTCTTGAGTATCATCTTTTTGATATTTTGTTTTAAATTTGACGTCACATTTGTGAGCTTTTTAACGTATTGTCTACTACAATGTATGCGTATGACTCCTGCGTCGCGAGTTCGACGCTTGCTTAGGATTTTATTGTTCTGACATTTTGTTTATATTTATCAAAATTCTCATTGTTAACGTTATTATATTGCATTTGATTTATGTTATTGATGACATACAAATGTCTTTATGATACTTCTTTCTAAGGTATAGTATATGTATATGTTAGGATTAAGTCCGAGGCCACATTCTAAAATTTGAACAAACCAATACATTTTCGTATCTGAACTATTTAACCAATTTTATACACGAACATTATATGTTTTCAAAACAAGTTGCACACAAAAAAAACAAACAAACAAAAACTGTTGCATGCAAAAAAGGAACTGACTGATTTCTAAGCGTCAGATGTAACACACAGAAAATTTTGTCAGAACTGTATTGTTGGTATTTAAAATAGGAGAACGCAACAGACTTTTCGTACTGCAGTAAAAAAACGTATTGATGTATTTTATACATGTGCAGCTTTGTAAAACCTTTCTCATCGGTTTGCAATTTCTGGGCATATTTGATATGTTGACACAATGGAACTTGTGTTTGTTTCGTGAACAATTGCGACTAAAGGGGAAGGTATATGTCTAGAGATAAGAATACACTTTTCGGAATGAAATTTATTAAACATATGCATAATGATAAAGGTAATTATTCGTCGTTTCTTAACTTCCTTTAATTATCCCCCCCCCCCTCTGAATTCCGAAAGCCGAACAGCTGATGGGGTAAATTGATTTGTTTTTTTGCACAACTTTACCTCTGTGCAAACCGACCAGTCTGGACATAGTGCCCATTAACAAAAAACGTGAAGATTTTCATGCGTAACCCTATTCCGATCAATATGGACACAAGTTTGACACCATTTTACGACACAAGATAAGAATGTATAGTATATAGGTAATTGAATGTGTATTTCATATTAAGTTATTGTGAACAACTCTTTGAAACCCTCTGATAAATAACATGTTTCGTTAATTTTTAAATTTTACAACTTATTTGGTTGTGCATTGTCTCTAACTATACGTTAACAATGCAATGTATTGTTAAGTTATATACCATGTATAATTTGTTATCTTAACACATATATCATCGTTATATGCTATGTTGAATCAATCTTAATAAAACGTATGTAAACTGTTCACACGTTTTGCTATATAGATGTAAACGTTTCCCTTTTAAAGACCTTGGTCAAGAGTAATAATTGTAAAACCTCTTACGATCTTTTTAAAGCATAATATGTTTAAACCAGATATGTGTTTGTCAGAAACACAATGCCCCGTACTGCGCCGCTTTGTTTTTTTTTACCTTTGGCCTTGAAGGATGACCTTGACTTTGACCATTCACCACTCAAAATGTACAGCTGCATGAGATACACATGTATGCCAAATATCAAGTTGGTATCTTCAATATTGCAAAAGTTATGGCCAATGTTAAAGTTTTCGGACGCACAAATTGACAGACAGACTGACGGACTGACAGACAGTTCAACTGCTATATGCTACCCTACCGGGGGCATAAAAATCGTGCAAGTACTAATATAATATGCCATTCCGGAATATATTCGAATGCTACATATAAATATATGTGCTTGATTGCATTTGCTTTAAACCCTTAGTAAACCGGAAATCCCTGAAAACCGGACATTTACCCGGTCCGGTTTGTGGTCGGTATAAAGGTAGGTCACTGTATGTTCCCGCTTGAACATAGCTTACAAAAGTGGTGCGGATGTAGTCATCACGTTTGTAACAAAAACTAGTTTTAACGTTCTTTGTTTACATTCTTCCACTTATCTGTTATGTGCAAAGTTTAATCAAATGTATTTTGATATAAAACGTGTATTTACACACTTTAAAGGTTCTTTATTGAACGTAAAAACTACATGTAGTTTACCTATTTATCGGTCTTCCATGGTGATATCTATTGCGAGGGCCTCGAGCTCGGGGTCTGTTTTCTCGAAATGTCTCGGATCTTCCATTGCGATTTCCACCGCGCCCATGGCCTCGTCGGTGAACGAACCCAGATCTCGGAGTGCGTTGATCTCCTCCATTTGTAAATCCTCCGCGAGATCCTCGACGTCTTCTGTTCATGTCAAATTTTATTGCCGATAAAACATGTTATATATTTAGATCCACATGTAATCAATGTTTTCTATATTTCCCACTCGCGCGACTTCCGTACATTATTATTATAATTATTATTATCATTATTATTAACCGCCCTTTGGAAAAGATGTCTTGTCGTCTACACACTAATATCCATTCATTTCCGAAGGTACATAGTTAATAACTGTATGTGTATCTGCATTAATTCATTCAATAGTTTATTTACACATCAACATCCACATTTCAAGTGTCCCCGCATAACCATATGTAAAAACCTGACAGTGGCATACGTTATATTAACCCATCTTTATCAGCAGATCGGAAAACATTTTCTGAATATTATGTTCTTTACTTTCTAAAAAATATAGTGTAACGTGACGCATGATTAGCGGTATTTCAACATTGTGTACCTTATATAAAAAGAGAGCGGTCATGTGTATATGAAGTGGGCTTAAACGAACAACAACGTGCATTATGATATTAAGAGAAGTGAAGTCAATTTTAATTACTAAGTCTGTGCATAATTTCACAAAAACATAAGCTCTACTGACCTTTTGAAACCGACTTATGTTAGTACATACTTAATATATGTTGTAGCACATAATAAAATAGTATTAAATACATAATTCTTCACTATTTAAAATCGATTATTATTATTCATAATAATATATATCATAAATGCCTAAACTGATTTGTATGTATACCAGAGATTAAAAAAATAATAATAGCATCACACATAAAATTAAGTTCATTTTGTTATAATGCATAAAATTAAATACAATATCTGTTTAAGTAAAATAGTGTATAGCTATAATAACATATGATTAAACCTCTTTGTGTTCTAAAATACTTATCTAAACTCAAACGATGTGCAGTATTTTACCCGTTTTGTATTAAAGCTCGAAATCATACTTTGCTATGCAAAGTACACAATCGCTAGCCCCTTTTGGAATGGCATCGGGTCTCAAACTAAACAAAAGTAAATGCACTGTGCTACGAGTAGGTAAATTCAAACAAAGTAATATTCTTCTTAAAAAAGAAATGAAATTCATTTGGACATCGGATGAATCAACAACGTTAGGAATAACGTTTACAAACAATGAAAATGAAACAGATCTAAAAACATATTGCCTAAATAACAGAAAAAATAAAATTGTTTAAAATCATGGCAGCATCGTTAACTTACACTTATCGGAAAAAACACCGTGTTAAAAACGTTTGCACTCCCTAAATTATTTATACACTCACATTTCTCCTAAATCCACCACATGATGTAATTAAAGATATAAAATCAGAAATATTAAATTTCATATGGGACGGTAAACCTGAAAAAATTAAGCGAACTCAATTAATTCAATCAGTAGAATATGGGGGTATCCAACTTACGGACATATATTAATTCCTGAATGCAATCAAATGCAGTTGGGTTAAACGATATCTAGATAATACCAATACGAATAAATGAAAATTATTCTACCCGAACATTCTAAAAACATATGGTGATTCTTTAATTTTTGAATATAATATCAACAATAATATTTTAGATGAAATTTCAACCAAAAACATATTTCTATCAAATGTTCTATCGGCATGGTGTAGAGTTACTTATAATTTAGAAACCAAGATGAACAGTAAAACCATTTTATGGAACAATAAAGACATAACCACCAAAAACAAGACGTTTTTTTTATAAACATTGGTTTGAAAGAAACATAAAATATGTAGATCAATTGTTCGACTACATGATGACTTCTGTTCTTTTGATAATTTATGCTACATATTCGGAATACCTTCAAGTAATTTCCTGATGTACTACACATTGATCAAAAGTATACCCATACATATTAAAGCTGTAACAAATACAAATAACCCACCAAATACTCAAACAACATTGCAAAAAAAACCAAAACGAACACAATATTTTACGCACTTCAAATTAAAAACCATGCCGAAACCTCTAAAGCTCAAACTTAATGGAAAAACCTTCTTGGAGAAACAGAATTTAATTGGAAACAAATATTTATCATGCCATATAAATCAACTACTGATAGCACACTAAGACATTTTCAATATAAATACATTCAGAGAATCATAGCTACAAATAAATATCTTTTGAAATGCAACCTATCTAACACAAATCTATGTGGTATGTGTAGTGAACATATTGAAAAAATAGAACATCTTTTCCTCAAGTGTAAACATAGTCAAACTCTATGGAATCAATTGACAACCTTTCTAGAGAAACAAAAATTAAATGTTACACTATCTCCTCTAGACATCAGTCTAGTTGTAAACACCTTCAAAATACCAGAGGTTAATAACACCGTGAACTACATAATAATATTAATGAAATATTTCATATTCAGCATGAAATACAGAAAACAAACACCTACAATGAACTGTTTTGTCAATTATTTGAAACGTAAGATTCAGATTGAAAAAGAAATAGCCCTCAACAATGATTCACTTCACATATTTGAACATAAATAGAAACACATTAAACTTTTAAAAACAAGTCCAGTTTTTGCTTTTCTTCCCACTTCATGCAACTCATCTTTATTATATTTTTTTTAATCTAAATGAAACCACATGGTCAAAAAGTATATATTAGCATATCTTGTATAACATGTTTGAATATTACTGATGCATGATTTCATTTTGTTTTGTGATAATATAATTGTATACATTGTATGTCTTATATTGAATAAAAAATAAAAATAAAAAGTTGCGTTTTATGTGATTTGGATATTATTGCATATTGTACTGGAATGTGACCCTTTTGTGGTTGTAAGTGTCATAAAGTGGCCTGTTGCTATCATGGTCAAAAGTCGCATTTTGGCGGGAAACTGTGATTTCTAGCTGCTCGGTATATATCGCGATCATACTTGTTTTATGTTTAAGAACTGTTTGCGGGGATGGATATATTTAATAACAAGCAATTGTTACGGTCTTACACAACAAGTACTTACGTTGAAATATAAGGAACACTTCAGATAGAATTGCACAAATAACTTACTCATTTATTATACATATATGTAATATTTCTTTAATTCAAATTCCATAGGAATGGCAGAAAGAATAGAAATGAATTATACGCAACATTCATATACGAACGAGGGAGAAAGCCCCTTAATAAAATGTCAACGTAATTATGGTAATGTTGACGATAATTTTTCTCGACTCATCATCATCAAATTATTCTTATAAGTTTAAGTATTTATAAATACAATTTCAATTTATTTTAAAACCAAGGCTGAGGGATATAATTTTGGTGTTGTCTTTCCGTCCGTTAGTCCGTTTGTCACAAACTGATCAGGGCTATATCTCAGAAACTATATACATTTCCAACTTGAAACTTCATGGGTGTATATATATTAATGAGGGGAAGTGTCATGCTCAAGAACCATAACCACAAACTTTCTTAAATAAGAGTTATATTATTTACAATATTTCATCATGACATTTCATGGGTGTATAGATATCAATGAGTAGAATTGCAATGCATAAAAAAATAATCCTACAATTTGTTATTTTACAATTATTACCATGTTCACCCATCGGCATGTCGGTCTGTAAAAAATCAGGCTTATATTGCCCTTTGTTTTTTGTTTCATAAATTCTTTTTTAGGTCAGCTGTGCTACATCTCAGATACTTTACAATATTTCAACATGAAACCAAGTGGTTGTTTATATTTAAATGAGGAGAATTGCAATGCATAATAAAAAATAACCACACACAGCAAGTATTTTACAGTTATTGCCGAGTTCATCGAACCTCATGTTGATCTTTCGAAACAAGTTCCGCACTAATTTATCAACAAACTTTATTCGGCAAGTGCAATCAATTCAACGAATATGCTTGTTTGTTGTTGTGTTTAAATATCACGCACATTGCACATTTTGATTTTAAGAACTGTAATACCATTTAGATACCTCAGTATGTATGTCATATGTACATTAGCTGGGCTTCTTTGATATTTGTCGCCGCAAAATTCGTAAACGCCAAGAATCTGTCAGACATTTCGAACCAGATGGCTTCGATACAAAGTAAATATCCGCGTCTAAAAGACTTTGCCTTCTTTTTGATTATATTTTTGATACGTCAATCTATTTCAGTTGTTCGCGCTAGCGGACAACTAATTTAAAGGGAGTTTTGCAATTCAGTATGCTGCTTAACTACGCAAGGAACGATAACCGCCTCATCTGCCTGTTTATACAGGTACACTGCAGACAGAAATTGCGGATTGTCTTCTCTTTAAACCTGCTGATAACATTTAAATGACTTAGCGGTTTATCGATTGTGTATGTAATAAATAGTGTTTAACAGCTTGTGCGACGACATTGGAGAGTTTATCATTGAAATCTGTACATATTGGCTGATTTCAGGAAAACAGGACTTAATGCATGTAAAATAAGATTAACCTGTGCACATTGATTAGCCTGTGCAATGCGCACATTTTGTCAAAGTTATCTCTATAACATAAATATGAGGATAAACAGTGCACACACATCTTGACCTGTGCTTTAAGACACACTCTTTATAAATTTGAATGGGTTGTGTTCATTTCAAACTTGCGATATTAAAAGCTATAACATAATTTTGAAAACTTAGTTTCATCTAAAATTATGCAATAGCGACAACTTCAGTGCCTTCAGCGCTTTGATAATATGGAAAGCCAGTGTGACATGCTATATCCTGAATTCAGGTTTGCTAATGCATGCACGACAAATAATTGTGCGTATAGCTCATCGCCCAAATTGCACAGTGTTATTTGTTGTGCGATAATAAGCTACCAGTGCACAATTTGAATTGAACATGTAAAACAAAAGCAAAAAGTATGTATTTTGTTCGTTAATTAAGATGAGCATGTAGCAATCGGGAACTAGTATTTCTCAAAGTACTACATTTAGAACTTTAAAAAAAGGCGTGCCACAATAAGAAAAATAAAATAAAGTTTAAGCAATACAGGTTCACGTTTTGTTACTCTGAATGCGTTTCAATTTACTGAATTTATACTTTAAAATCGAATCAACTGTCAATGTGTTTGTATGTACTTTTTACTGCTGATAGACCGTNGGGGGGGGGGGGGTTCTGAGTGCCTTTTGAAAACCTATTAAATGGCGAGTGATTTAAAATACATTTAAAAGCAACATATAGTTACCCGGTTTATTTATTGAAAGCAACGAATAATGCAATTCGTATTACCGTATTACAATAACGGACAATTCAAACGTGGATGAATAAAAAACTATAATTAAGGTTCAAAGGACATGATACCTGCTGAACATCAACACAATCTTAATTGTCTGTGTCGGTAATACACAACACCAGTAAGGAACTTCTAAACCAGTCAGTTTCTTCTGTTACCGTCTTAATACTATTAGGTTGTGTGCAGCCAGAGCGCTTACGGTTGTTTCTACAAACTGGCTGAAGGGGAAATTTGGGGAGCAAGCCCCTGAAGAATGCTTCACTTGACCTGAGGTTCCTGGACGTCTCCTTCTCATTGGACAGACAGATGGACACTTACAAGGATGGATATATGCAGTAAGTCCGTAATATAGTTGCGATCTTCTGTTTAAAATAAAGTTATAATGTCCCACTAAAATCAGAGTTGGAGTTAATGACCGTTAACCTATTTTCATGAATATACCCAAACAGGTCATGTAACGCATCTTATCTATCCCAGCTCGGCAAGTAATATTGTTGAAATGATGGAGAATCCCTCGTCTGTGATTAATATTTGTTTTCAGTCATTTTGAAACAATTTTATATTTCTAACACCCCCCCCCCGTTACGAAGTACAGGAGGTATACTGGAATCACGATGGACGTCTTTACGCCTGTCTCCATGCAAACAAACATGTAAGCAGGCGTCTCCTACACTTTTACACGTACGCCATTCGAACTTGCAGGCATGGTTGTGTATGCGCGATTCGTATTGTCGTATGTTAAATCTTGCAAAATTTATGCCTGTTTTTCAGCTTTGAATTTCCGTAAAATTATGATCGTTACAATTTACATTATGAGCAAAAAAATACTTCACTAAAACTACCGCATCAAGATGTGTTCTATTTTGTATTCACATCCATCAAATCATGACCCGGGGTCATAATTGGCCACAAACAGGGTGCATGTTATTTATACACAATCATACAGGAAAATAATTAAAAAGTTATATGAAGGCCCAAATGTTCAATAATTTTTATGTAAAATTGCATTATGGTTATCTACAAACATTGTGCAAAAAATGACCCGGGGGTAAAAGCTGGCAAAGACCCAGTGTCCCGTCTATCAATGTTATTACTTGCTACATATAACTGCATGCGGCATAGAGGGGTATTCATCACTACTGTGACAAGTTCTAGTTTATATTGTGCATATTTTTCTCCCGTGTTTTTCAGGGGTCACATCCCAACCTCTGTTCACTTCGACATCTTCAAATGCGTTATGAGAACCCTCGAGATCCTGTGGCAATCTCCCGGACACAAACTGCTTTACGGACTACATCCAGAGTCTGGGGGTGTGGCCTGACGCCCACGTGGTCGCTTACGATCGCTGGGGACCTATTTCAGCCTACAGGGCGTGGTGGATGCTTCGGGTGCGTAGACCAAGTAAACATTGCCTCCTCTTTTAAAGTGACGTGCATAGCTATTGTTTCTATCATGTTGACCTCCTCTCGTTATATTTTTATGGTTTTGTTCAAAAGAGTTTCATTAGTACTTCATCAGCTTTGTCGCGCGATCTTTTCTTAAATATCTTTTCACTCAAATGAACGGGACGTTTTTAGCTGTTTGGGCACAAAAACATTTCGGTCCTGGACGGCGGGTTTCGAAAGTGGACGAAAGACGGACATGACTTACAACAGATGTTACAGGCGTTGAGGTAATGCAGAACAACGAATAAACAAGGTTTGCAGTCTTGGGATAATATAATCCAGTATACAAAACATATTTCATGAGCGCCGTCATTTCATTTGTGCGAAACTTCTGATCAGACTTTATCATAATTTTATAATTTAAATTGCTTAAATTTTTCGCACTTTGTTCATACGTTCGATGAATGCATGCTGAAACGTTCATCACAAATACTTATATAAATTAATCGAATGAACCTTTCAGCGCTTTGATTTTGTTGCGGAACTTAACAAGAACTATCTTCGCACATTCGATGACGTGATTACGTACCTACGTATTTCTTTCCATGATTCACTAGTTATACAGGTATTGAGTGTTTACCTGATACGGCTGCAATGAGGATTCGGATTTCCTCACTTAAGTGTGAAATATAGTTGTGAATTACTTTACTAATCATCCGAAATAAATTAACGGATTACCTTTTCTTGTCAATCTGCGATAAATAAGGTATGTTGGCGTTCATGTATAAGGATTTAGTCATGACGCCAATGTTCCCTTTTTGAAATGTATGGAATAGACATTCAACTACATGTAATTAAAAACGCGTCTGAAGACATTTACTTCTTTCACTTGACCTTATTCAGAAGATCACAAAGTAACATATTTCCCTGAGCAATAAAGCAAAAGCTTTATTATGATAAAAGTAACTCACAACTATTTTAGAGAAAGACGGCGGTACGATACCTGGGGTGAAGCACGTTGGGTTTGACGTTCTTTGAGCTCCAGATGGCACACTGAAGTCAACCGAGGACTTACAAGCGAGTAGATAGTTATTTCTAGAGGGGGTATTGTCACTGCCGAGTGTTTTTAGTTGTTTACTACACCTTCGTTGCTAAATCACTCATAACTTGTTAATTATGTTTTCAAATGGGCTGACATTTCACAGTAATTTAATATAACTGCATCTATACAATGACCGTTGAGTATTGTTTGTACATACCAATATGTGCTTTAGAATGGCTTCAGAAATTATTTATCGGCTTTGTTTAAGTTCCTGATCTTGTCATTTTCATCAAATCTTACCCCCAAAATTGCACTAACTGTCGATGTCAATGTACCGCATGACAGTTAAAAGTTCAGAACAAGTTAAAAAATGCATGTTTGAATATATATTGTGCTTTTGTATTTATGAGAACTCGTTGGAAATCTCATCCTGAAACGCATGCCTAGACTGATGTGTACAGTGAAATTGCTATGTGTGTACAGTTAAAGTGAGACTGCATGCTTTTTATATCTGTTAAATTGTAATATATTGATAAAAAATATGCTACAATAACACAAAATAGGCAAGAAAAAAGTATACAGTGAAGACGAGTTTCATAAAATGCAGCAAAGACAAATTAGCGCCCCGAGCCGATTGTGACGAAAATATTTCGTACATATTTTCCTACAATAACCGAAGCATTCGTCTTTTTTATTAGGATCGGAGTTAGTGTTCGTGTGTCGTATAATAGATATCGTTGCAGGAAATTAAAATGAGCCGTAAAACAAAATTGTGCCTTTGTGTCGTATGAACGAATCTGCACTCAAACTAAATTTAGATTCAGATCGTACATGCATGATAAACATGCTGGCGAATTCGACTGTACAGACATTTTTGATTTCAGAATTAAATATCTGGCTTATTCCGCATTTTTCGACACATGTTCTTCTTAACTTTTATTTTAATTTATATTGAAATATATGTATATACGTGTTTACACATTTTATATAAATTCATAAATATTTGACAAAATCGTGCAGTCTCACTTTAAAAAGGGAACGTATTACGTAATCCCCACAGTGTTAATTATAACCGTAAGATCTATCTAGACATCATCATTCTTTGATTCGCCTAAAATAGTTAACAAAAACATTGTTTAAACCTGTTTTTAATGTTTAGAAATTGTTATTTAGTATACAAACTTACATAAATTTGGGTGCAAGTGTGGAGCCACATAAATTAGTGTTGAGCTTAACGTAATGAAACCATCAACGCGATTTGCGATTTGTACACAGAATCAGACATCCCATCAGAAAAATTGTTTGCAATCAAGTGTTAATTTTCTATGGTTCAAAGCAGAACTAAATACANATATATATATATATATATATATAAATATATATATATATAACACTAAGTTCATAACTATCAGATGCTTGTCGACAAAAACGAAACAATCGCTGTTAAGTGTTCTTTATTTGAACTCTGTCCTCGAACCCCAAATCTAATGTAATACACCCTTTTTAACATAACGACGCTCTGGTCACAGTGGATATGCCGATATCAGCCATGTTCTCTATACAGATGGCAAATGGTACCGCTGATCATTGATAAGCCAGAAGCTATCAACAGCAATGTCAACAATGCCGACGACATGAATCATGTAGTTCACTTAGAAATATCGGAGTGGCATAGTGGATATGATGTCTCAAAATCTCCTCTTAAGGCGCCAAGTACTGGTTCTACACAGGCAACGGATTCGAGAGTATCTATATACATGATTATCTTTCAGTGTAATCGAGCTTAAATAAATAGATTTGAAATTATCGAGTGTTTGACATATTTCTAGGTAGTGCACATTTCAGGTACTTCATTTATGTTTGCATCAATTACGTTTCTCACTTGTTTAAACTACATAATGCTGATAGTAATTGTTAAAGTGTTTAGTTATGCCTTCATTGTTTATTGTTGGGTCATAGAACATAAACACCGGCTTATTGTGTATAGGAAAATATGTCTTTATATTCAGTGTTCGATTCATGTTTCATGCTATTAAATACATAACATACTTTAAATAAAATCAAAATTGTATTTGTTATTTTTCCTCACACCTACACTTATTCATAAATACTCATTTAAACGAATGTTTTGAAAGCCGTATTGGGTTCGTCTTTTTTGATCGGCATTTACAATGTATCAGGGCTGTTAAAATTTAAAACACCTTTTGCATTTAATTTCATCGATGTTTTTCTGTTTACATATGTAAACATGCACATTCATATAAAGGTAAATTGAACCTGAAGGATCTAATCAGGAAGGAACACAAAACCGTTTGAGTGAGACGTATGCAAGAATCGAAATAAAACAAAACACCCATACTTTCTTTTTTTATTGCTAGTATATCCAAGCTATTATACTATACATGCATATATATGTGAATATAAATTAAATGTCATGGCATCTTGAGGCTTTCGTAAGTTTTCAAACGATTTTAAGAGGCATATAGACGGCTTTCTATACTATAGATTGACATAATTATAAATCTCGAAAAATGGCTATTCCCCTTATGATGCTTTGGTAGAAAACTAAGAAAGGTTTTTTAAAAATACCTCAACAGTTTTTTTTAATTTTCGGTTCTAAAAGCCAGAATTAAAACCCTGATTACAATCCGCGCAATTATTAAAACTCTTTTTTAACTTATGTGGCAAATGCGCTTATAGGTACTTTATGTACATTTCGTTCATAGCTATTTTAGCGCTACTACGTTTGTGTCACCGAACCAAAAGTATTAAGTGGAGGTAATGAATATACGTGTGTTTTTAATTTAATCTGGATATCGCCGTTATGTTCTCTTATGACGAATGAAATTTTATGTATCATGATTCGTTTTAGTTTTCTAAAGCCTCAAAACACCATTTGTAAAACATCTTATAGTAATTGTATAACTAATTTATGAGACATGCTCACAGTTTATTTATTTTCATCATTTATTGCCTAAACGTGACAATTCAAAGGACTTTCGTTACTTAATAAATACGCAATACAAGAAAAGCATAACGAGGGAGTTCAATTATGCTTCCTTTTGGCTTTGATTTGTTGCCAATCACAGGTCGAACGCGATTACCTTTCAGGTATGCCGACATAAAAATACGTTTGTTGTTTACACTTTTGTTTATTTTGTAACCAACTCGCATGTTTTCAAAAACTTCAATTAAACAGCAGTTACACTTATAATTTCCATTGTGTCTTTTTTTGCAAGTTTATCAAGTTCAACTGATGGTTACTAATTTTTATACGAAACCTTCTTTGCAGTAGTATTATTTCGCTCCTATGATATCTGTTCCTATATGTTTTACAAAATATAAGAGAACAATTTGAATTGTGTCCTCGTGGAAATCTGTGAACATGTCCCTTAAAAATCTAACAGAAATACAGGATTAAAACTAAAACACACTTCTAGCAAACAGTTATGTGTTTTGAGTTTTTAGGTATTTATTCTTTAACCATCGGATTATAACACACACCATTCCACATTTAACACATTTAACATGTGATTAAACCTTTGTTTGCTAATTACACAAAACACATGCGTACGAGTAATTTGGCAAATTAATCTGGAATATACGCATACGAACATATCTGATCGTTCATATCTGGGAATAATGATGCTCGATTGCCGGTGTGTCATTTATTTATACCTAAAGACTCAAGACTTTGTTACAATACAAAATACATTTAAACATATTGATCGATTGAATTGCTCTATATATTATAGTCTTGCAACTACAGCAAAACCAATGTCCATAGTTGTTTGCGTACGCTTTAAACAGATTAAAACATATTGGACGTTATTGTTGTTTAGTTTTTGAATTAATAATGTTTTGTTATAATATTTAACATAAATTAGTATAACGTTTAACTGTTTTCCAAAACAGACCTTTTATGTTTATATATAATAATTTACCTTGCACTATGGTTTGCTGATAAACACGTTAGAAGCAAATATTTTCCATAATACCTACTATACGATAAAATACACAATATAAAGTATATACTACTACTATTAATAATAATAAAACAAAGAATACACATGTTTACAGTGTCTGTGTATTTCATTGCAATCACACATGGGACGTTTTAAATCTATAAAGCTCGGTGTTTTAAAGAGTATTTTATTCGGACAGATGGCCTTATAGAATGTTCAAATGTGCAAATGCATTCTTTTCGTATGAACTTAATGATCCGCTTGCACATTTTGAACACAAAGCAGAGGTAAATGCTTCATACATGTCCTCTGTTGGTAACACGAGAGTGATAAGTTTCAAACTTATTAAGCAAACAGTATAATATACAACTTATATAATTCCTTTTACAATTCCACTCGCATCCAGTCCGTAAAGCAAATGCATGTATATATCAACGTCAGTCAAATTATCATTGTCCGTTCATGTTTTTGGACGACTATGACAACACTGACATTTGATTTATCCACCTCTTATTGCGATGTTTTATTAACGACAATGTTATTGCATATTTAGATCTGACGTAAAGCACATGTCATATTAGTTCAATAAGTACAATAAAATAGGTCCGCATATGTGATTGCTTAGTCAAGACACGACAAACACATATAATAAAGTATAGCAATCAAATTGTATACATTAATTATGAAATCAAAATTTCATCATTTATAATACAATCACAATTCGTTCATTCAACTTAAAAGAAGGAGTTATAAAAACATAAACATACTACTACACTGAGGCGCAAATGAATTGAGTGCATCATTTTCTGTAGTATATATTTATACTAAGCTAAGAAAAGAAATACGATGACTCAGTATAATTATTAATTGCAAATATATCTCCTTCAGTAACATTCAGCATGTCAAGCAAAATTAGTAGACAGCAAAATAATCGTTACCTTTTAAAGATAATACAATTTATATTGCGTGAATTGTATTCTGTATAATAGCTGTTTTATCGAATAATACAAACTATATGTATTTAATTAACGAGTTGATAGACAAGTGTTTATCTAGTTACAATTCAAAAGAAAATAAATTACAAAATACTTATAATATATGTGTGGTGAAAAAGTATAAACATATTTACCACTACAATGTATTGGAAATTGGAAAAAAAATAATATTGGGTATTTTGCGCTCAGATTAATGTTATGTGAGCCTTGATTTTTGCTTTTTTCCTACGTTTCTTATAGTAATTCAAATGTTTCATGTTTAAAGCACAGAAGTGTCGAAGACATATGTATACAATTACCTATATCGTTAACTGATAATAAAGGTCTATACATTGTGTTCTTATGTTTGTTACTACTAACACACACACATTTTTAACGTATGTAACTGGAGCATCTATGTTCGAGTGTTCATCAATGCATTATGGTGTACGTATACAGATCTACATTGCTTATGGTTAACACAGTTGATTGGTCTTACAACAGTAATTTACATATGCATGACACACGTTATCACACACTCGTTCATATCATTATATATTTATAGTTGTATCTACTACACGAATATATTGGCTACACAATACAAAATATGACGTGCAATAAAATACACAAAAACACATAAGAAGTGTATGCACTTTGTAATCATTCTGTCTCCTTGTTGTGGTTTATACCATTGTTGTTAGAACCAACATTACACTTTAACAAGGATAGTTGATTGTACTTGTACATAAATGCCATCTTAAAAGACCAACGATTAACATAACATATACATCAGAAAACAATACACATACAATAATGTACATTATAAATAATATCTTGCACATTAAAAATACAATAAAATATGACGCAAGTAATTTTGGTAAATATATAAACGCGACGAAAGGGAGCATTTATATAAGTGTAATGCAATAAATGTTTTATATACAATTAAGAATGTATTGGTAATGTTCATTACATTTTGTTTTTTGATAAATCATTTATTGAATCTTAAAATTAAAAAGTCGCACATTCATAAGTAGATAACGGAAGGTTTGATGGGCTTGTATTATTTTCATTTGGAGTGTTGTTGATCTGTTACCGACTACATTAGCTTCCCAAACACCGCTGAACTTTTTTTATTCATTTGATCACATTATTGAGAACGGAAAAAACAACTATATAACATTATTGTTTGCGTATTAACTCTAATAAAGTACTAGTCAATAGTAGATAACTTATGTTTATGAATCTTAACAAAAATGAACCATAGTTTATATTTTTTTAAATACATAAACGAAGACCTTTAAGAAAGATCTGTTGAACTATTTCATTAATGACGTAAGTATGACACTGTATGTTGGTTGCAATGCGTTGAGCAAGCAACATGATAGACTTGGTCGTAACTGCTTTTATTATCAGAATGTGTAAAGAATCAAATACTACGTATATACTTACTTTTGTATGAACCTATCTTAAATAATACCTGGTCATGTTTTATTACCTATTCATGTTACATAGTAAAGACATAAAACATTATGCAAATGCATAACAATAACACACGTAATAAATACAAACATTCTTTAAACTTATTGTTTTCATCGGATCTGGAGAACTTAAACCGAAAGAAAAGCGAAATTAAAAGTCAATTTCATATTTGCACAGTATGAATACAATTATATGACAGTTAAACAAACTGTGTTGGAGGTTTGTAAGAAAAACTATATACACTTTATAAATTTCAATCAACGAAACATTGATTCATGAACTGTTAAGTCACACAGAAACACGTTATAGAAAACGCTACATACTATTTTCATTCAGTTAATTACTAACTGCTTATCACATCACAATTTTTGAAAATTTGAAAAAAAAATGAAAAAAAAAGCTTCTAAACTTAACATCTTAACAAACAACAATAAGGCATTCAAAAGGACACCCCTTTTAAAAGTCATATAGTATGAAAATACAGGTACAAGTTAAAATTAAAAAAACAATGATTTGCATAAAATATATCTGTTCATTAAAACTGTTCTATGAATAACATTTACATTTATATGAATAACATGCACTGCCATATGCAATTCAAGAATGCAAATTTTTAATATACTTTTATTTTCATCTGCTTAAAATGGATATTGTATGGTATAGTGAAAATAATGCTATATGCATTTCAAAGGAAGCACAACGACGGATTCGAAAATTTAAAGTAATGTCAAAATAGTATGGAGAAACACACTTACAGTTATGTGCATCAGGCGGACTTTGATTGTGACAATTTTTGTATGATTCAATCAAGCCCCAGTTTTTAAATGCCCCAAACAGTTTAAAATGTTTATTTTAGTGTTGGGATTATTCGGCCCCTGCTTCCTAATACCCGAAACAGGTAACAAAGTAGGTGTTAGTATTGGTATTATTTGAATAAATATTGGGGCCATAATAAACGCTGTTGTGCTAATGATGATTGTGTTGTTAAAACCATCTAATTCTACAGGACGTTGAATAAATACATATTATTGCAATTATATGTTTGCCTAGATACAACGATCAAAGGACGAATAAACATTTACATGCTTATGAAATATGGAAATTTGTGTAAATAAAGGACTCCTAAACATATCAAAAGACGCACACACGTTATGAAGAAATAATAACAGGCGAACAATATCGACAGCGTTTAAAAAGTGTCAGAAAGCTAGTAATACAACTGATCACTACCATTTTATGCCATGAACATGACTATTTATTTTAAGAGAATGTGCATTTGCAATGAAAAATCAGTTCACGTTTTAAATAATTATATTATCAGATAGTATGAAATCAGTACCAAACACAGTCACCTAACACTCACATTCTTCCACTACCAACACTATACAACTTCACTGAGAAATGTACTACAATATGAAGATATACAAAGCATGCGTTAAGAGAGGTCTTTCTTTACATTCATCAATTTAATCACGTTATAGTACAAATAAGTACAACATACACCATAAACTAAGATTCAGACAATTATACATGTGCACAGCCAATATCATGTACAATATACGTATAAACTGACAAATGTGCCAGTAATAACGTGATTCGTCATATTATCACACACTATCTCTTAGCTAACAATTGTAACGAAGCTGTTGTTGTTAGTTTTTATCATTCTCTATAGTCATTTGCACTCACACCGAATATGAATGACATGTGCAAACATTGCCTACATTGAAAACAAAATGTATCAATACAACGAGAGGCAAAAGCAAATCCGTATATACACTGCAAATACGCCACCGTATTATTAAATACATACTTGTTCACGATATGCTCCAGTAGATTCATATTAATTCACTTCAATAGTTCGTAGTTGTAGGACGTAATACAATATTCGGCAAAAACACTCACAATGGAATTGTGAATATATTAAAGCTATTCTATAGAGCTAAAATAGACATCGTTCATACAGACCCCTATTGTTAGAACTCTCTTTGTCCAACTTGTCTAGATACAGTATTGTCAATTATGTATCGTGTTCACATAACGGCTCCTTTCCTTAATCCTTTATGTTCGCTGTCAGCCTGAAGACAAACACAATATATTTAACAAATAATATAGAAGATGTATTCCATGCGTACTCAATTAAACTTCTAATGCAGCGGTTTCTACTATTAAGTTTTTTTTCAATGTATCAATTAATATATTTAAAAAAAATCGATTTTTAGTACAAACACATGCAGCGAAACCATTAATCAATTATACTAAGACAATTTTAATCAGCTTTGCTGCATGGGGAAAATTTTAGAAAACAAATAGTCTTTCATTTTCAAATAGTTTGTCACTCTGAAACAATTCTGATCTTCGAGGCTGATCAATCGCAAAAAATACAAAATACACAGAAGAACGTGTACATTTGCAACACATTATTTGAAATCCATGATTAGTTATTATCGCTTGTGAACGTTTTATTTAAAAAAATGCAAAAAAATGTCCACATATTAATCTCAGAAAAATCTAAACCCTTCCTGTTTGTTTTATTTATTGTTAATACAATTTAAGTATGTATGTATTGACACCTCTCTNAATTATACTAAGACAATTTTAATCAGCTTTGCTGCATGGGGAAAATTTTAGAAAACAAATACGCTTTCTTTTTCAAATAGTTGGTCACTCTTAAACAATTCTGATCTTCGAGGCTGATCAATCGCAAATAATACAAAATACACAGAAGAACGTGTACATTTGCAACACATTATTTGCGATCCAGGATTAGTTATTATCGCGTGTGAACGTTTTATTTAAAAAAAAATAATTATAAAAATGTCCACATATTAATCTCTGAAAAATCTAAACCCTTCCTGTTTGTTTTATTAATTGTTAATACAATGTAAGTATGTTTGTATTGACACCTCTCTATTTAACATGCATTTCGTGTGAGCATGAAAGTACAGTAAAAGCACATTATTATGTCCTTATGTCGGATGGCTCCTAAACCGATAGTTCAACTGACATGTTGTGTTAAAATTCGTTTTTACATTTCGCTTATATAGTTACTCGTTGTGTATTTTGAAATATGTTATATTCATTAAATACAGAGGTAATATTATAGCGCTTTTCAGAAAAATAATTAATGTAACATTCTTTACCGCATTTGGTAGCTATGCCTACGATGACATCGCCAAGTGTATTTTTCGGAACATTTGTTTCGACTTAAAGGAACCACTTGGATATATTTTAGAAAACCCCATGGTTTGTTTAAATGCGTCATCAATATGAACTAGATACATGTCTTGTAGAATATACAACAATACCTTCTTCCTGTGCAGGTTGTCGATACTCTCCTGCATTTTGTTAAGCTGAGCCAGACTGAAACGTGAAAGGATGTAACATAAGTTAGCGTCTATGACACCACATACAGAATAAATATTATGTCGTTTTTTATGTCCCTATATGTTAAGTCTAAAAAAAACATGTTTAAATACGATTTTCTTCTATGCCATGCCTTTGGACTATTCATTTTTTAAAAACGATTTTCGCCGTTAACGGTCTGTTCGAAAATAACGATTGTCGCCCACACATATTACATACACATCCAAATTAATTCTGACAAATATATAACTTTAAGAGTTTGACAATTGACAATATGCGTGTAATATTTAATTAGATGGCATGTGTAAAACGAATATTTTATCATACCCAAACAATATATACAATTGTTATATAGGTTTATGTTTATGTAGAACATAATTATGTTTGCAATTACTTTTGTAGAATTCTTAAATAAGTAGTTATGTATGGCGTTGTACAAACGTTTTATTTTTTGGTAATTGATCTTAATAATGACATTATTTAACAATGTATGATGTGTAAGGATACGGTGTTTAATGTTTCAATATTGATGCAATATATAATGGTTAACTGATAGAAACAACGAATTTATATAACTGCACATAAAGTAACAGAAAATTCATACGTACACCAGGATTCTAAACTCATCCTCCCTCTCAGCCTGCAATATCATATTACGGTTAAGAAACAAGTTTTCAAAATATAGTAACGTAGTAGTTAAGTCAAACATTCTTTGTCAAAATAGCCCGTTTTAAGATCCTAATTAGGTTTAGAAAAATATACATTAAACACAAACATAATGCGAACAATTAATGACACTTATGATGTATTTGTATTCATAAAACTATGACACCTCTTTAATAACGATTGACATGAAATAACACCACAAGCACCATTAGCGGCCTAAGTGCTTGTTTTTATGATAAGTATTCACTAAAACTTCAATAGTATTGTCACCATACCTATATGAATGTGTCACTTAACAGTTCTGATTAAATTGTAATTGCATATATACTCGCTTGTTAAGGGACTGCTATAGCGAAAGAACGGTATACCAACAAACACACGAATCAAAACAAAGCCCGTCGGGAATTTGTGTTCAAGCAACTAGGCAAAAGTAAAACACATGATGGAATTGACCATAAGGAGCAGGTGTATATTGCCCTTGCCAAGGTGAACATTCGATTTCAAATAACAAATATATTGTATTGACCTTAGCACTTTTTCTGGAGCAAAACGTTGTCCAGTTATGATAATTTTCATATTCCTTGGAAGAGTTAGATGAAATTTCGAATAAAACTACCAAAACCATTGATTCATGTATAATGTATCAGGTAAAGGTCAAATGTAAAAATGTACGGGAATAAACCCTAAAAGGTTTTACTAAGCGTTACTATTTTCAATTATGATGTGTTGACATTCGTTTTGTGATTGAGATTTTTGGACACGTGATATCACGGGCATTACCTCTGTGCCCTATTTTGATGTCATTATTTCAGGTCAAATGACGAAACATACTCTTAAAAATAAGTATGATTTTCACGTAGTAGTCAAGCCTTCTTAGACAATGTTGCATACACAGAAACCAGTTTCCTTGTTCAAGGTCATTAACATATTTAAAGGTGAAGTCAATATATTTAATAACAATTTCTTTATTTATCAATTGTTTTACTTTGTTTTTATTTTTAAGATATAAGCGCGTATAAAAAATATTTTTATTTAAGTAAAAATCGACTATTTTGTAAAATAAAATTAAGTTATGAAAGTTGAATTATGATATACGTTGGCGAATTGTTCTCTCTGCCCTGCTATAAAAGATAATTACCGTCTCGGATTTTCACCCGATTATGCTTTACAATAATAATATAAGTTTCAAGGAATTCCACTTACCGCTTGTTTAGTTTTATTCAGCCTGAAGGAAAAAAAAAGAAAAAGTAAAACTTTAACAGAAAACACGAAAACACTTCAACAATTATTCTGATGTTCATCTCTAGATATTATCAGTTATTGTAAGTACTCGAAATGACAACGAAGCATAATACATTCATATTGAATTATAACAGTTAATAATTATACTTACATCGTATTTTGGAACTCCTCGTCTTGTTTTGACTGAAAATACGTACAATACAAATATACAATATTTTTTCTACGCGTGCGTTTTAAATCGGAAAAAAACGACACTTAATCTTGTTCATTATCAAAAATATCAGTTACAACAATTTCAATTAACTTCAGCGCGCAGTGTCAATACATATTGCAGCAATGCGAAATGCCATTAAATAGTATCCATTAAACAGGCCTCTTCTTTAAGAGCCATTATATCCAATGCAAGATATAAGGAAAGCATAATTCAAATTGAAACGTAACAGGAAGTAATTAATTCAATTCATTTTTTTCTATTTAGATTACTCATGCACACTAGTAAGCAATGTACCATCAACTAAATGCCTAACACAACAAAAGTATAATTCGTACACATGGTTAAGATATTAATTTGTTACTTAATTCTTCGTTGTTTTTTTCTCAACCAGATTGAATATTGATAAACGACGATTTNCTATGTTTGATTTTTTTGCTCGTAGCAAACTGTACACGTGATTGAGAATCAGAGCTGCTTAAATATTGACTCACAAACCAACAAGACTATACACCTCCCGTTATAATATATTTTATTTATGTTAAGATTCAGTGCATTGATGAATGTTCTCCACGACACCTCTATATAGGAATGAAATGAGAAGGGACATATAATATCCTTTATACAACATACTTGATGTGTGTGTGTGTGTGTGTGTGCGTGTGTGTGTGTGTGTGTGTGTGTGTGTGTGTATTTCGTTGATTATGAGGTCGTTCCGCGTCTGAGGCAGCATTATGTGTGGACCCGGTGTGTGTCCCAGCACTTCTACCTAATTAATGTTATAGACTAACGTAAATGGGATGAATTTTCGAAGTAAAGCTGCAATATCCAGCTTTTTAGTTGTTTCTGAAAGATTATTTATTTTTATTTTGATGCAGTCTTGTGTTGTGGGGTAGGCCGGAGTATTCGGAGGAAACCCCACCACCCATCCGGTATCGTGACCACCAACCAAACTCACATAATGCTGGGAACGAGGATTGAACCCGGGTCGCCGAGGTTAGAAGCGCGGGTACATACCACTGCGCTAACCGGATAGCCCAAATTTTACGACGAACTCTATTGCATTCAGAAAGAGCAAACACATACATTTAAATTTAGCAGGAAGCAATTGATTTAATGTGCTTTTCTTTATTTACACAAATGCTTAATAGTTATAGTCTATACCTGCCCTGCAATGCCTAGCCACAAATAATGATAATTCGTGCTTATGTTTGAGATAGGAATTCGTTATAAAATACTTCGATGCTCATACACGCTTCTGAACCTGATAGAATATTGATTAACGACGGTGTTCTATTTTCAAGCCGTTTAAACATCCAATGTTTTGCATAGAATGTTTATTGCGGCGACACCAACTTATATCATTTGTTTTTGTTTAATACTGTGTTGTATGTTGTATCCTGATTTCAACAGGCACTTAATCGGTTTGCTTGAAATAATAGACTAGAAGACGTTAACTACTATTTTTATATTTTCTGGTTAGGCATTATTCCTAAAGCCATCGTAATGCAGGTGATAACAGAAATAAACAAAGCCAATATACCTGTTTGTTGACAATCTAATCAAAACAGAAAAGTGGCATCATCTATTGATTACGATTGTAATACAATTTTGCTTGCGAAATTGAATGAATGCGGGCCGGGCTATCTTTTTCAGCATTGTGTTTGCGTATCAAATCATACAATGTATGCATCACAGTTATTTCAGTGTCATTACAGTTTACGTAGACACAATTATCTCTGTCAATAAAATAACTGGATCGATAAAGACCAGCAATTCTGGGTAGCATACTTGTGCGTCTTTTTTACGCAATAAACATTCCCTGGGAATTCATACGGACTATGTGCTCTCGGGCATACGACACACACAATACTGAGTAACCAGGATCGATGGTTACGTCGTTAAATTTTAATTGTCAATATCGTTTAAAACTGTTAAATGACGTTTTACTTTATTGATTGTGTTTAGAGTCACATCATGATATTTTGTTTTTTCAATATAGCTTAGTACATTGTACTGCATCTTTCAGCGGTTCATACGAGACATTCATTTTGGAATATACATCATTATCATAGTTCATATTTACGAAATTTTTACGACATACCTTGAACCGGGAACGGTGATTGAACACGGACCACCTTAGTGAGAGTCAATGTGCTAATAATGTGTGAGTATTTTGAAGTGTTTGAGGTCCCACAGCGCAATAGAATGCATTAGGTGTGGACCCGTAGTTTGTTTCAGTATTCCTACCTAATTAAATTTCTAGACTCATGAATGTTGGGACGAATTTTGAATAATAGCTCCAATTTCTAGCTTTCTCTGTGTAACTGAAAGATTTTCAATGTTGGTGCGGTCAACTGTTGTGGCGGTAGCCGGAGTTCCCGGAGTCTCCGGTCTGTCCGGAATGGTGACCACCAATCAAACTCACTTGCTGCCGGTGAAGGACATTAAACCCGGGTCGCCTAGGTGAGGAGCTTATTGTGATGATAAACCCTGTGCAGGATATTGTATACCACTTAGGCTAGATAGACACTTGACAATCGTAATGGACTATGGTAAATTTTAATTGGTTTAGAAAACATCTGCAGGGGAAGTCTTACCTTTGACGGACATATACGACTGTGAGGCGATGATGATGATATCGATGATAAAGGTGATGATGCTCATAAGGATGATGATGATAATGATGTTTTATAATATTACTACGATGACCGAGAGGATGAAAACGACCAATCCAGTATTGGTTTATGATGATTTGACGAAAACTATCCGATGATGGTGCCGGAGTTGATAACGGTAGTGGTTACGCTAATGACGACGATGATGATTGTAAAGATGATGGAAGTGATGTAAGTGATGATGTAAAGATGATGATGATGTAAAAAAAAAATCCTGCAATGATCGTAAATTGATGATGATCGGACTAAGGAGATCCCATGAAGAAATAACGATGATGGCACTGCTGGTTAGTATGATGTTTATAATTGTTATGCTAAAACAATAACATATATGCAATTTTTAAGTAGAACGATCGTACAACTTACCAGACGATTGAGTCTGAAATAATAAATAGAACATATTTATAGTTTGACTATTGATATCACACGTTATATTATTCTAATGCACTTGGTAATTTAAATTAATTAAAATGTTATTTAATAAAACCGATGACGCATTGATATATAAAACACAATAATACGTTTTCAGAAGAACTTATATCAGAAAAAAACACCCAACAAAATCGTAAGAAGAGTTTTAAAGGAACCTCTTCACAGATAGACGAACCGACAAAGTTCCAACTTTTCTAAATTTTGTCTTAGACTAATATATATAATATATATATCTGCACCAGGAAGCACCAGAATACAAACGACGTAGCCAAAAACTGACAATACGTATACATGTTCTAATAATTCTTATATCAAATTAATTTAGTTATAAACTACTTGGTAACGCGAACTGTTTTAATTAGCTTGTGTTCGTTCAATTTAACAACACATTGGATTGCATAGGTAAAGTGATTGATGCATTAGTCACAACAAAATCCCGTAAGGCCGAAAGGTTAATGCAATTTCCTTATTATTCAAATGACAGTGATTTGAATCCAGTGTTTACTTCCTAATGTTAATTTATTGATGAAAAGCATGTAATGCCGAATTTCAAAATTGCCACAACCTTTCAACATGTCCCCTTTAAACATTAAAATGAGTTTCTTTTATATGGCTAAACAAATAATGTAATTAAAAATGTGTACACGGATAGTGACTTGCCACTTTTTTTACAGATGCATGTATACAACACATCGATTATTTGCTGTGTTGTTGTTTATATGTTTGTCAGTTAAGTCCTAGCGATAAGAATAAATGTGTTGTCACGAAAGTTCATTACACATTTGAATCGTCGCATATTTTAATCTTTATTTTCGTTCATATTACATTAACCTTTTATATTTGTCATCTATGTCGTGTTATTTAGGAAGACGCAAATGGAATTTTGAAAGAACATTAGTATACTATTTATATTTCATTACATTAATATTCAGTTTTTAACTAAATTCCCCTTACCTGTCATTTATTGTAATTATCATCGTGTCGGTTCGTTCAGATTGGGTTTTATTTTCAGACTCAATGTATTTATCGAATGAATTTCTTTGTAACACTTGAAGATGAAAATTAACATCTATCGCTGTTTCAAGGTCACATATCTGTTGTTGAATTGTATTCATTGTTTTCACTGTACGTGAACCTTCTAAGTAATTTCTAAAAAAAACATCATCTTTGGTGTTTGTTTTTAAGTATTTCTTCAGGCGAAAGTTGGTACATGTTTTGCTAAATGAAGATACCACTTTCCATAGCTGTTGCAACGTGTTAGCCATTTGTTTTATCGGATCTACAAACTTAAAAAAAACATAATCGAGTGTATAAGTGTTCTCAACGATCGTGTCCACATCACCATACACCTTGCATACAAGAGTTCTGACCCTCTTTTGCAGATCGGGGAAATGATTAAGAAGAGCGGCGCGGTCCTTTATCTCAATAATTGTTGACTTTACAGCATCTGTTCCGGCACTGTTTGAGCGTTTTTCGTCGTAATTAAATCCTGAAAATTATCAACATATATGTTTAATTATTAAATAATTATAAATGCATTTATCGAATGACCAGATAGCACGTTTAAAAAATAACAAGCACATAATATAATTAAAGGAAATGTGACATCGAAAATGGTCTAATGTGGACAACTCTGTATAATATTTACAAAGGCAATTTAAGCACATGATAGAATATGAAAGTTATCTTGGTATTATACCAGCCTAGTTAGTATTTTTGTTGATACCGTGTGTCGGCTCACCTATAACGTATACATCGATATATAGTCAAGAAAGAATACACCATGGCACGAACGGTATTGTTTAGTGTGTAACGACATTGTAGATGAATATCACTGTATTTGTGTTTGTACAAGCTAATCAGAGAAACGAAAAAAATAATTCAAGTAAAGACGTCCTGCGGTATATACAAACGCAGTTCGTGTAAATTCAAATGATTAAATGGAACTCTCTTAAAACGCAATTCAATTTTAAATGTGCGTATTGTAGCACAGTTTGTTCGTCTTATAACAAATGGTGTAATTTGAAGTATATTTATGCAAAAAAAACGCGTTTACTTTACCAGTCTTACCAAATTATGTGACTAGACTATCAATACACGATCAAGATGGCATATATATTTTCTTACACAACTGGGCATCTTATGGTTGACTGGTAAACATAGATCATGTGTGTCTAAATGCGGGCTGGAGATAATAAATGGGACCTAACATTGTTCTTAATTGAGTAGATGGGCGTCCACATTCATAATTTCCTTGCATATAGCCATTTGAACACTCATTAATTTTTCGTTACAATAATGATCATCTGTCGGTCAACAATGCAATAAACAAGAAATAAACCATATTTGCTAGTCGTGATACAGCATGGTAGTGTAGCGGGAACGTCCCGATATACTAATTTTGTTTTCATGTACTACATCAAAAAATGTTATTTGCGAATTGTTCTTTTGTATTTTTACTGTTCAAATATCGCTGTAATATTATCGCCTGTCGACTCTCGCGCTTTCAAAAAATCAGGGGAGACAAATTGATAATAAATGGTTAAACATTACTGTAACAGCGTTTAAAACGCGAGAGTCGACAGGCGATATTATTACAGCGATATTTTAACAGTACAAACATCGCGTGTCGCTTCGTGTATCGCGCAAAATATCGTGTGTCGCTTCGTGTGTCGCGCAAAATATCGTGTGTCGCTTCGCGTTTCGTGTGTCGCCCTTTGAACGCAAAACACGATATTTTTCGCGATACTCAAATCGACAAACGATTGTTTGCGCGATACACGAAGCGGCAGACAATATTTTGCGCGATACACGAAATGACAAGCGATATTTGCCACGATATATCGCCTTTTGGGCTACCTACACAAGGGCGATATTTTGTGGTACATTCTCGCGCGTCACTTTGTGTATTGCGCAAAATATCGTGTGTCGCTTCGTGTGTCGTGTGTCGCCCTTGATGAAAGAATATCGAGATTATGGATGGCACTATCCGGATTCCGTAAGTCACTGTAGGCTTAGTTTGCTTAACGTAGTTTAACACATTGCTATTGTACACGCTCGGTTGTTTTTGAGGTAAATATAGACATGTAAATACTAAAATGTGTTAAATAATACACGTTTAAGCTATAAACTGTTTTGTGTGAAATTAAACCTAATTTGCTCAGCATTTCTTTAATACCAAAATGCGATTATTTTACATGCTTTAAACAGTAAATAAATAATATTGTGCATAAGTTTACATTTTTCTTGTATGACTTCTGTTTCTTATAATTTAAACATAACTTCGCAATATAGTTTTTATCAATATTGCCACTAATGTTTAGCGGCATAACACATATAATGCATTTAAGTGCTTCCCCAAAATATCGCCAATGGATTCCCGTCGAACGTTTCTCCATAATACAATGTTATGCATGGTCAGGGGTCAAGAGGCTCGCATAATGATGTTGATTTCCATAACTTTTTTTTAATTATGCGATGAATAAAATAAAAATGGATCCCGAAGCAATTTGAGAATGAATGTAAGCAATCATATCCTAACATCTTTGTCGCGACATAGACGATTCGATTGAACGTTACTGTTGAGTAGGCATCGCATGCGTTAATACTTGTTAGGCCTGCTGAACTATTTCGTTTGGCCGAACTTATAAAACAGAGGAAACGGCGTTTATCCTGTTTTCTTGACCAGAAGGTGATTTTATTATTTAAGAGTGATCGTTGTGAATTTTAATAATCGTTTCTTGTTTCCAGAGTTTCCGTGCCTGGAGTCGGTCAATCTCTTGGAAGTGGTTTTGAGATTTTGTCTTTGTTGCGCTTTTGGTTAAGCTCTCTAAGTTTTAAATGCCAACTTAACAAAATTTAGGGCAATCGCACGGATGATATCAGTATACTAGTTTTTGTTCTTTTTCACACCCGAGAATTAGTATAATATTAAACATTAATTTAACAATATTGACTCTATAAACAAAACCAAGTGAAACATGGATCAAGATGTTGTACCACTGTTACCCACTTTTAAGTAATAATCGCTTATACAAAATATCAAACGCACTGAAGTGAAGCTTCGTTCAGAGTCAGGTTTAATTCCAAAGTGCGCTCAAAGGGTAAAACGGCATTAAAACCAAAGTGCAGTTAAACAGCGCTGTCTCTATGACTAACTTATTCGTGAGTTCAATCTTGCTCGCTGTTTTTATGCCCCCGAAGGTGGGCATATATTGATCGCACTGTCCGTCTGCCTGTCCGACCGTCTGAAATTCCGTCACACTTCGCGTTTTGGTTTTGCGTTTAGGTTTCCAAAAATGAGGAAAAACACTTTGCGTTTAGGTTAGGAAAAATGTGGAAAAAGGGGGCATATGCCATCCTATGGTGACAAGCCTTGTTTTTTCAAAAAGATTGCATAGATTTTTCTTTTTTGTAATATTATATGTTTCGGTGATAGGAATTGTTTCGTAAATCGAATTTCGTTCACGAGATTGAATTCGTAGGGTAATAGGAATCTAATATTACGACGACATATTCATTTATTGGCGACTGCAAATAATAAATATTTGCTATAGTTTAAGCACGTTTAAAAAAGAAGCTGTTTGTGTTATTTATAGAAAGCTATCTCTATAGCACCCATAGGGTGCTAAACAGTAAATTATTGTGTTTTGCAATTAAGAAGTGATGACATTTTGTTGATAGTTTAAACTGACAGGACGTTTTAAGATATTTATCTGCCGAGTGTTAGGAATGAAAATGCATTAATCTAGAAGCATCGGTTGTGTTCAGTTAAACAAAGGACGTTAAAGCCAGATCATTTTAATTAATTTAAACAATGTGTGTGATGTTTAGTGGCACACCACTCTTAGAACTCATCTTTGAATATACCGTGCACTGCAATTAGTGGAAGTTCTGAACAAGTCTAGAATTCATGTTGATGCTAATTCCAATTCACTACGCTAAACAAAGTACATTAAAAGCATGCTTCATTAAAGCATAAATAACGTATAACGTGTATGCTTGTTTGCTATGCCGGCCTAAATGTATATAACAAGTAATTCTTGATGAATAGGTATCTTTGCAAATGTTAAGTCTGTAGTTGATGTTTGTTTTCTTACGATATCGTTCATCCTTGTAGATTTCTATTGTATAACTTGTTTTAAAATTTAGACTCAGACTTCACACTTGAACCCACAAATAAGAAAACGTGGATCATTGTACATTGACGATATATTTCTCAGGACAGCGCTTAGTGTGTAGAACTATACTATTCTAAAAACTTGAATCTGTGATAAGCAGGGGTAAGGTAGGTATTCAATAATCAATTTGTATGATGAAGCCTTATAAAACAACTCACTTTAAGATGATTTATTATGATACTTTAACGTGTTTCTGAAGATGTGCATGAGGTATGTAATAACAGTTTTTCGGCTACACCATTACGGAACGTGACCACAAATGATTCGTCAAACAATTATTACACAAATTTGACTTCAAAACTAGGTCTTAAATCTTTGAAACATTTATCGGAAAGACTTATTAAACATTGCCAATCCGATTTTTTTTTTTAAGAATCGTCAGTACCAATTTCAAATTTATAACACACTCACTATTCACCATTATACATAGCACATTTTAATGCAATTTTTAATTCTTGTTGGATCTATTTCATGTGTATAAATTAAATCCATATTGATTTGATTGTGCAACTTTGGCATGCGAATTAAAAATGCGTGTCCCGATTTCCCGTAAAGGAAACAAAGTTTGTATGATTTATTAACACGTTTTTGTGGGTTAGAAAACGATCGTTAATAAATTCAATAAGATCAAAGAGTTATGACTGATGTCGGGATGTTTTTTCTGAACAATGCTTAGCCGCATTATATCTACGTACAAAGACGAACGTAGCTTTTAATCTTATCAGAGAACGTTCTGCAAGAATATAAACGCCAAACGCATGCTAGTATTTGTGTAAACAAGCATGTGGATGAAGATGTGTAGTTTCACTCTACTTAACAATTGCCATGTCAACCAAAACACATGATTGCTCCAGATATTAATTTCTAATTGTTTCTCTACTCGAAAATTACCCGTGTATGATGGTTGTGGCCGAGTAACGTCGGTATATGGTCTTTATTTTCGCCTTGTTTTAAATCTTGATTTTAATGTACAAGTGAACATTTAACATGTCATACATTTCTTAGAAGACCTTAATACATGTTTGCGAACGGGCAGTAAAACCAAATAGGACTCCGATTTCGACAAAATTACGGTAAGTTATTCATAGAAAAAGCCGATAACGACACGTGTACTCGTAAACGTTGCAGAAAAAAAAAAATCTAAGTGTAGTACGAACAAATCTTCAGAAAAAAGGGACTTTCCAAACGGTGTACATCCTTTACACTATAATGTACACCAATGATAGTCAACCAGAGCCTCATATTACAATTAACGCTTATTTAATTCAGGATAGAACGTTTTCTAGTTTGCTTCGTTTATGTATTTTTTAAAAACGCGAAAATTATTAATTCGGGTCTACTGGCGTAAAATTTGTACCACATGTTATTGGCTGTTGATTAAGGTCAATTTAAGTGAATACATGGGTAAGACAGCTTCGCCGAATTAATAATAAATTAAATCAAATGAAAATACTTCCTCTAAGAACAATTCGTCAACAAAACCTCGACAGTGAACGAACGCCCGACAGTGCAGCATTGTGTTAAACACCTGGTCGGAAAACCAAAGCCGACACTTAACTTATTTAGAAAAAAAATCCGTTAGTTTCTGCAGACATCAAAGTAAGCAAAAATAGTAACACAACGGCACAAACAAAAAACAGTTGCAAACTAACAGAAACACAATAACAGCAGAAATGAACTCCACACAAGCAGCACAATCTAAACTAACTGTCAATCGTTGCTAAGATTTATACAGTAAACTTATGTTCTTTCATAAACTCTGCTGGATGAGCAATATAAATGGTACGAAACAACTATTTGAGTACATACTAGCGCTGTTTAATATTAGCGGCCAATCATCAAAGAAAGCGTGTATACCAGACATCAATGCACTGATAGAAAAGTATAAAGTTATGCATTATTACATCGCATATTGTTTATCCATCGCGATTCCGCCTAAACTGACGTGGACACGTATAACAAACAGCAAGATACGCCAATAGTACATGTTGAAATAGTCGTTACGTTTTACTGGTGATGTGATTTGCGAAAGTCAGTGTCATACACTATTCATCAGGAGAGCTCGCATTTTAATTGCGACGAGGACACCTCTTGTAAACAATTGAAGCATCGGTAGCTGCGCGTGTCATTGGGTACAAACATATATTTTCCTGCACACATTATGGCTTCATAGTTTTAGACAGCGACATTTTTCAAAGACTGAGAGCATATTATAGACCCACATTAATGCGCGACTGTGACATCCTCCTTGATACTAAACCATATCATATACTGAACTTGTTGTTATCAGTGACCAATACTCTCAATGAGTAGACAACCAGACGTATATGTACTTTCTTTCATAAATATTTTACGTCAAGTAATCGTATTGTGCTTAACAACAAGCAGACGCATACTAAATCTCCTGTGATAACTATAAACTTACCATGATTGTTATTTATATTTCAAGAGTTGCAATCGCTCAGTTGATATATATATATATTAAAACTTGATCAAACATTTCCCGTAATAGCCCACTCAATAACATAGAAAGTCGTAGCAAGTGAAACGGTACCTTAATCGATAATGATTATGAATACTTTGATGATGGCACGACAGCCACGATGGAAACGATGATGAGATAAAAGCGATTTTTTAAGATGATGATTATGATTATGATGATGCTGCTTCTACTGCTGCTGATGACTATGATGATATTGCTGCTGCTGTTAATTTTTCTGCTTCTGTTGCTGCTGATGATGATGATGATTTTGATTTTGTTTTTGAGGATGATGAGGAGTTTGAAGATGATTATGATGATGATGATGGTGGTGGTGATAGTGGTGGTGTTTTTTGTCAGAGCTCCTTTATTTTATGGGGATCTTAACGTACCGTCTGGTGAAACAAATACTAGAGTCCTCACATTATTCTGATTCAAAAGCGGAAACTTCATATCGGCTGCTGAATATATATCAATGAAAGATGCGATTGCTTGTCTAAACGGTGCCCGAGTGTATGAACTTCGACCTAACCTCATTTGTAAATATTCAAGTTTGATTCTAGAAAACAGGCATTGATTTATTTGAGTGAAACTTTGTAATGATATGCATTTGTGATACTGATAAAGAGAATACTGTGTCAGTGTTATTTTATGCATGCCGGTATAATGGGATCAAATGCATTATACAATTAACGTCTATGTTGATATCTTTGACAATTCAATTTGATGCCGATACAAATAACATAAATATATTTCCAAATACTGAGACCACTTAAAATGATTGTCTTAAAATTGCTATTCAAAACTGGTTGCATCATACTTCGTGCATTTTCACACAAGTAAAGTAAAAACTTAATAACATTACGAAAGTTGGATGATCAGGTGTTTCTAAATTTAAGATTGATGCTCGCAAGTAAAAAATATTGCAATTTAGAACAGGAACTAGTAGACATCTAAAAAATAATTTATGATGAACGAAATATATTTTCATAACGCGCAGGGACTTATGTGTGTGTGATTTAAAATACTCTAGAACTATCTCATAATTTCACTTTGTTCATGAATGTTTATGCGTGTGTACACACTGTCGACAGAAAATAAAACAATCTGGAAAATAACTTAATTGTATGCATAAAAGCCGATATAATTTATCACGACAATTAAAACATCGATGAACTGCAAGACGGAATTTATATTTTTTTTGTACGGAATATCGTTAGGACCATCGTGGTTACACATTAAAATCCAGAGGGCGAGAATGCGAAAACGCGAGAGAACGATGACGAGAGTGCGAGAATGCGATGACGAGAGTGCGATAATACGATGACGAGAATACGAAGGTGTGAGAATACGATGACGAGAGTGCGAGAATACGATGAGGAGAGTGCGAGAATACGATGACGCGAGTGCGAGAATACGATGACGAGANGTTTAAATTTACGCCTTATGTTACCATTTTTCCTAATGCCGTGTGAACGTTTATTTCTTAGACGTTTACTAAACAGAGAAAATGAATTAATCGATTTATTTTTAGAAATAGTACCAACATTAAGAATATTATCATTTAATCCAAGTGGGTAAGCTGATTGCAAACGTTTAATCCATTCAAATTCCGACATACACCTTGCTTTTAATTGGCACTGATTTGAAGTACTATTATCAAAAATAAGTTGCTCCACAGGTTGAATTGAAATATTTGTTACACTATGACCTGTTTTATTAAAGTGCTGGTAAATGAAGTTATTAAATTTATTATTATTTTTAATTTAGTATCGTTAGGGCCATGGTGGTTACACATTAAAATCCAGAGGGCGAGAATGCGAGAACGCGAGAGAACGATGACGAGAGTGCGAGAATGCGATGACGAGAGTGCGATAATACGATGACGAGAATACGAGGGTGTGAGAAAGTACGATGACGAGAGTGCGAGAATACGATGAGGAGAGTGTGAGAATACGATGACGCGAGTGCGAGAATACGATGATGAGAGTGCGACAATATGATGGCGACAGTACGATATGACTATCGCATTGTCGCCATCTTACTATCGAATTGTCGCCATCGTATTTTCACGTTGTCGCACTGTCGTCATTGTATTCTCGCAATCTCACATTCTCGCCATCGCGTTCTCGCACTCTCGTCATCGTATTCTCGCATCCTCGTCATCGTATTCTCGCACTCTCGTCATCGTACTTTCTCGTTGTCGATTCTCGCCCTCTGGATTTTAATGTGTAACCATGATGGCCCTAACGGTTTTCCGTATTTTTTTAGAAATACTTAGAGTGTGTATGCCTAGAAAATTAAATCACAATTAAGAAGCATTCTTTATAATACTTTTCATTTTCAATCCGTATATCAGTGGATGAAACATGGTAACAAGAAAAGGTTAACAAATATAGTTTTATTTTTGCTTTGATATCATTTACGAAAAATGTAAATTTGTATTGATTGTGAGTGTTTAAGTACTTGTATGTTGCTGTACTATTTCTCAGATTTACTAAAGAGTATTTCAACGATAAGTTTGCACCCATAATTATTGCAGAATAATCAAAAAAATAATTTTATGTCGCGTACCTTGTACAAATTATGTTATAACTAGTAGACAAAAGACAAGTATAATGGCATGTGAAAAGTTACTACAACGCCTGAAAAATGCAAACGAATACAAATTAAACTTGAATATCAGTTTGCAGATTTAATACAAATTTCATTAACAAAAACACGCATTTTTCAGTACGAACTTTATACATTTTTTTGGCATTGCTGACTTCTTTTTCTGTAACTGTTAGCATGCGTATATGTAACCATTATACTAAACCGTTTTACGCATCACACTTTTAACAGATTTCGTTGCAATACAAAAAGAAATAACCAATCTCGATAATATTATCAGGGGATAAATTAG